>JARBWK010001946.1:0-16727 GCA_030556195.1 Anolis apletophallus | reverse complement strand
GGGGTGGGACTCAGGGGGGCTTCCAGCCGGCAACGATTCGATGCCTCCATGTACACATAATAAAATACATCATAAAAACCAATAATTACATACCATTAAACCATGAAGTTAATTCAATTAAAAATATGCTTAAATATAACAGCTTTGTGGCCTTATCTGGCCGAATTCTGTGGTTGGAGATTCCATCAGGCTTGTCCATAGTCCTTTACCATAGCAATTGTCATCATTGTCATTCTCAGCACAATCACCCCAAGGCCTGGTCCCCCACCCATGTTTTCAACTTCTTTCTGAAGGAGAGGAGGGGAGACGATAACCTAATTTCCCCAGGGAGCGAGTTCCACAGGCGAAAGGCCACTACTGAGAAGGCCCTGTCCCTCGTCCCCACCAAGCGCGTTTGTGTCAGAGGGAAGGTAGGTACAAACGTATCTCCTTCTACGTCCCACCTCGGAGTTTAAGATCTTCTGAGGCCGTAGCAACAGAGGGAATGTTATGGTGAAGGGTCACAACAATGTGATTAAACTGTATTGGGGGTTGTGAGTTGCTTGTGAGCCACTCTGAGTCCCCTTCGGGGTTGAGAAGGGCGGCATGTAAATATCCTGAAATAAATAAATAAAACGACAGTTATTTATTTTATTTTTTTTTATTTATTTATTGGGGCTTCTTCGTCGCCGACTCCCGGGGGCTCGCGGCGGCTCACAGAGCCAGTGGCACAACGCCACAGGTTAAAACATAAAAACAGTTAAAACAGTTAAAACAATTAAACAGCAAAATGCAATATAACAATTGAGCAGCAGGAGATATCACAGCCTAGAGAGTATAGACGAGGCCTACTCGCCGAAGGCCTGCCTAAACAAATGAGTTTTGCAGGCCCGTCTAAATGGCAGCAGATCTCTCAGGGCTCTGGCTTCGGCCGGGAGGGCGTTCCATAGTGTGGGAGCTATTGATTGATTGATTGATTGATTTTATTATTTATGAGTCGCCCTCCACGTCAGTGCTCCGGGCGACTTACACACAAAAACACATAAAAGAATTCAATAGTTAAAAGCTAAAAGAATAAAAAGATTAATTAAAATAGTTCCAGTAGCTCAGGCTAAGTCTGGGAGGTGTCCTTAGCCATAAGCCTTCGGAAGAGCCAGGTCTTCAGTGCGGTCAGGAACTGGGGCATGTCCCGGATAGCTCTCTGATCCGCCGGCATCAAGTTCCAAAGGACAGGGGCCGCGATGGAAAAAGCTCTCCGTCTCGTGGTGTCGAGGCGGGCCTCACTCACACCTGGGATGCGGAGAAGGTCCCTGTTTCCTGAGCGCGCGACCTTAAATGAGCTGGTTCGGACAAGCGGTCTTTTAAATAAGCTGGGCCGGCACCATGGAGGGCCTTAAAGGTAAGTGACAGGATCTTGTGGATGGCTCTGAGCTCGACTGGCAGCCAGTGCAGGCGCTGCAGAGATGGCGCGATATGGCATCTCAGTGGTGTCCCGGTGAGGAGTCTGGCGGCTGCATTCTGCACCAGCTGGATTTTACGAGTGGTTGACTGCGGCAACCCCACGTACAAGGCATTACAGTAGTCCAGCCGTGATGTCACTGTGGCATGGACCACAGTAGCCAGCGCATCTGATGGAAGGTAAGGTGCCAGTTGACGTGCCTGGCGTAGGTGGTGGAAAAAGCTCCCTTACTTGTCGCAGCAACCTGGGCCTCCAGTGAGAGTCTCGAGTCTAGTATCACACCGAGACTCTTCACCGACGGGGCCGGGATCAGCGGCTCTCCCTCAAAGAGAGGCAGCGGAATAGAGAATAATAGAGAACGCCCTCCCGGCGGGTCGATGTTAGATGTGCCGACTTTACAGATGGTACTACCAACAGGTTGGCCTCTTCGGACCGAAGTGATCTCGCTGGGCAATATGGGGTGAGACGGTCCCTCAGATACGCTGGCCCCAGGCCGTGTATGGCCTTGAAGGTAAGAACCAGCACTTTGAAGGCGACCCGGTGCTCAATAGGCAGCCAGTGCAGATCCTGCAAAATTGGTGTTATACGGCATCCTGCTGGTGCCCCAGACAGGAGCCGGGCGGCAGTGTTCTGCACCAGCTTGAGCTTCCGGATCGACGACATAGGCAGGCCAACGTAAAGCGTACAGTAGTCTAGCCTTGAGATGACCGTGGCTTGGATCACCGTGGCTAGGTCGCTCCGGGAGAGGTAGGGGGCCAGCCTCCTTGCCTGGCGGAGGTGGAAAAAGCAGCCTTGCTGGCCATGGAGACCTGGGCCTCCATGGTCAGCTGGGAGTCCAACTGGACACCCAGGCTCTTCACAGACGGCGCTGGATGCAGTGCCGCACCGTCAGGGTCGGAAGCCGGGCACCCACCCCGCCCGGGCCACCCAGCCACAAGATCTCCGTCTTCGCCGGATTCACCATCAACCTACTGGCTCGCAGCCATCCAGTAACGGCTTCGAGGCAATGTTGGAAATTATCGGGGACGGATTCCGGCCTGCCCTCCATCCTCAGAATGAGCTGGGTGTCATCGGCGTACTGATGGCAGACCAGCCCATAACTCCGCACCAGCTGTGCAAGCGGCTGCATGTAGATGTTAAATAATAGAGGGGAGAGAATGGCCCCCTGAGGGACTCCACACACTAATGGGAGCCCTCGGAGACCTCCCCGCCCCTCCTCACACGCTGAGACCGCTGGCGGAGGAAGGAGGACAGCCATTTAAGGACAGTCCCCTCACTCCGACCATGGCCAGGCGGTGGATCAAAAGATTGTGGTCGACCGTGTCAAACGCTGCCGTGAGGTCCAATAACACGAGCAGCGCAGACCCGCCTTGGTCGAGCTGGCAGCGGAGTTGGTCTGTGATGGAGACCAGGACCGTCTCCGTCCCATGCCCCGACGGAAGCCGGACTGGAAGGGGTCAAGCCATGTTGCATCATCTAAGAAGGACTGCAGCTGCTCCATTACTGCCCTCTCAACTACCTTGCCCAGGTATGGAAGATTCGACACTGGGCGGTAGTTGGAGGGAACCGCAGCAACAGAAATAATAATGTGATGGTTGGGGGTCACCACAACATGAGGAAAGGGATTAAGGGGTCACGGCATGAGGAGGGTGAGAGACCCTGTCCTAGATTGTTCTTTCCTCAGAGTTAAATAATCCTTTCATTCCTTGAGAATGCAAGGCCCAAGATGACCTGAGTGACCAGGGAAACCTCGGTCACCTCGCCAGGACGAGTCCCTTCTCTTGACTGACCTTTCCAGACTGTCCTCTCTCTGAGAGTGGCAGTTAGCCCCTCCCCTTTCCTGCTGCTTCTATAACTATCTAACAGGCTTTGGCCTGCTCACTCTCCTCAGGGCGACACTAGCTTTGGCTCACTGACTCTAACAGGCTTTGGCCTACTCACTCTCCTCAGGGCGACACTAGCTCACTGACTCTAACAGGCTTTGGCCTGCTCACTCTCCTCAGGGTGAAACTCGCCTTGTCCCACTGACTAACAGGCTTCGGCCTACTCACTCTCCTCAGGGTGAAACTCGCCTTGTCCCACTGACTCTAACAGGCTTTGGCCAACTCACTCTCCTCAGTGTAGCAGCAAATTAGGAGTCCCAGAATTCCTGGTTGGCAAATAACCTTCTTACCAATAGCCACGTGGACGCGCGGGCACAGGAACGAGAGAACGGACAATTGACTGTTTTCAAAGTGAAGTCCAGTTTATTAAAAGTGGACACCAGCTGGTGGGGTTCACCCACAGAACAAGCTGCTCGGGGTAAATCCTAACATACATTCTAAGAGCAGTCATTATATACCCTTCATGGCGGCAGATCTTCTTCCCCGCCCTTCTTCACAAAACCCATTCGCCAGTGTATCAGAACATTTTCATTATCCAATCAAACACAATACTTTCATTAGCATCATTAGCATCATCTCATTGTCAGGCTTCTATTTGTTAAACACTATGTCGCAGCTAGAAATCCATTCCCAATGTATGTTATCAGCTCTGGCCAGTGGCCTTGCTTTGCTTTGCAACAAATCTACAGAAACTTTTCCTGGGCGTCTGCCAGGGAGAAGCTCTGTGCCTGTCATGCGCAACATTGCTTCTGCCTCCTCTCTGCCAGCAAAGGAGGGGGCAGATCCTTCTGCGCTTGCGTTGTTCTTATTCTATTAGCATTGAGGTAAACAAACCCATGCCTTGTACTGCTTTGGCGATTGATTGATTGATTGATTGATTGATTTTATTATTTATGAGTCGCCCTCCACGTCAGTGCTCCGGGCGACTTACACACAAAAACACATAAAAGAATTCAATAGTTAAAAGCTAAAAGAATAAAAAGATTAATTAAAATAGTTCCAGTAGCTCAGGCTAAGTCTGGGAGGTGTCCTTAGCCATAAGCCTTTCGGAAGAGCCAGGTCTTCAGTGCGGTCAGGAACTGGGGCATGTCCCGGATAGCTCTCTGATCCGCCGGCATCAAGTTCCAAAGGACAGGGGCCGCGATGGAAAAAGCTCTCCGTCTCGTGGTGTCGAGGCGGGCCTCACTCACACCTGGGATGCGGAGAAGGTCCCTGTTTCCTGAGCGCGGCGACCTTAAATGAGCTGGTTCGGACAAGCGGTCTTTTAAATAAGCTGGGCCGGCACCATGGAGGGCCTTAAAGGTAAGCGACAGGATCTTGTGGATGGCTCTGAGCTCGACTGGCAGCCAGTGCAGGCGCTGCAGAGATGGCGCGATATGGCATCTCAGTGGTGTCCCGGTGAGGAGCCTGGCGGCTGCATTCTCCACTAGCTAGATTTTACGAGTGGTTGACTGCGGCAACCCCACGTACAAGGCATTACAGTAGTCCAGCCGTGATGTCACTGTGGCATGGACCACCGTAGCCAGCGCATCTGATGGAAGGTAAGGTGCCAGTTGACGTGCCTGGCGTAGGTGGAAAAAAGCTCCCTTACTTGTCGCAGCAACCTGGGCCTCCAGTGAGAGTCTCGAGTCTAGTATCACACCGAGACTCTTCACCGACGGGGCCGGGATCAGCGGCTCTCCCTCAAAGAGAGGCAGCGGAATGGGTGGCTCTGGGCGTCCCGGCCATAGAATCTCAGTCTTTGATGGATTGATCTTGAGTTTGTATGAGCAAACTCTCTAGAAACGCAGCTGGCGTTTCAACCTTGTCTTGTT
Source organism: Anolis apletophallus (assembly GCA_030556195.1). Taxonomy (NCBI): domain Eukaryota; kingdom Metazoa; phylum Chordata; class Lepidosauria; order Squamata; family Anolidae; genus Anolis; species Anolis apletophallus. The sequence goes on along the minus strand of JARBWK010001946.1, from coordinate 11,592 downwards.
GAATTCCCTGTATTTTTTGAATGTTGGAAGGTATGAGCAAAGTTTGATCTTGAGTTTGTATGAGCGATGCAAGGCCTTTGTTATCATTGAAGACACATGAGGTACTTTAGCAAATCAATGCATACACTTGGCGTACCAATCAGGGTACAGCATTTACGGCATGCATGCCAGCGTGATTTCTGGCACAGAAAGCCAGCTACTCTATAGCTTTTGCTTGTGCATCACTCTCTCCTGACTGTACTCCTGCTCAAAGTACCAACTCTGCTATATTTCACTCTTTTTTTCTTGTAGGTAATGCAACATGCAATTACTTACACCACCTTTGTGGACCCCTCATCAGGTAGCCCAATTTACCTTCCAATCACGTTTTGTCATAACTTGCATAGTTTTGATCACATCTGTTGATTCTTTCACTGTAGAAGCACAACATTTCAGAATTAAAGGTAAGCAACATAGTAAAATCATTACAGAACAGAAGACCATGATTATTAGCATCACAACGGATCTTAGCCATCCGAGATTTGGCAGCCAACTCGTTAGAATACTCCAGAAATCACTTGGAGCTTCATAGGACTTCTGCACCTGGCTTGCCACACTCTGAATCTTCTCCACATCGGTCTCAATCTGTCCTGACATGTTTATGTAATGACAACAGGTTGTGTTCAGCCAGACACACAACCCTCCCTGCTTGGACAGCAGATAGTCTAATGCAAAGATTGCGTTAGGGCAATTCTCCCATCGTTTTGCTCTAAGTTGTAAGGACTGTACTTTCTGTAAGCCTCTTCAAGCCTCTCTAGAAACGCAGCTGGCGTTTCAACCTTGTCTTGTTGAATTCCCTGTATTTTTTGAATGTTGGAAGGTCTGGGTGGGCCCTGCCTTATGGCTCTTAGAAGTAGCTGTTGGAATTCTCTAATTCTGTCTCTGTGATCCGGGTTATTCGGATCCCAACCTGGGTCAAGTTCAATGGGGAATCTCGCATTACCATATGCAACTGCATCCATTTCCCCATGTCCTTCTTGTGCCATTAATCTGGCCTGGTTGATAATATTTCTCCTTTCTGCGGCTGTGAACAGCGTATTTAAGAGCTGTTTGCAATCCCACCAGGTTGGGTCATGTGTTGCAATAATTCCTTCCAACAAATCAGCCATCGCCCGTGGCTGCTCCGAATAAGGAGGGGTAGAATTCCGCCAATTAAAGACGTCACTACTCGAAAACGGGATTATCTGATAAGCCTGAACCACGGCATTATTGGCATCTATCAATGGTACACGTCTAATGGGCAACTCCAGAACCCCTCTCTCTTCTTCTGCCTTCACCCTTGCTTCTTCCCTAGACATGCTTCTGGTTCTCATTGGTGAAGCGGCTTGTCTCTGACTGTGCCTTCTACTTAGTTCCGGAGAGCGCGCTATCGCTTTCACGGTCCCAAAAGAGCTTTTTCTCCTGGGCGCAGGTGTGGGACGCTCTATCATCCCTCCCCTGGCTGCAGGGTACTCTTCTTCCTCTTCGTCCTCTTGGAGACGCTCTATCATCTCCTCAACGCCTGAGGCTTGCCATCTCGCTCTTTCTTCTATCTCCCTTGCTTCATCTAGGGGGTAGTGTATCTCTGGGGAGAGAGGGGCCTGATATGCAGGTGGTCTTTCACTGAACGGATTGTGTGCTGAACGCAAAACAGGGTAGGAAGCCGTGGCTGGTGGCAGAATTAAAGGAACCGCGGCGGTTTGGGATGTTGCCATGATGGGAGGAAACACCCCGCTGGGCCCCGCAGTTGGCAGGCTCCCTAATTCGGGTTGAAATGTCATTGGGGGATTCATTGGGATCAGAAATGGCGCGGTGGGGACAGGAAGGACTGGTGGACTCATTGGGATTGGTGCAAAGGGAACAGGAAGGCCTGCCTCGACGTTCGTCACAGCCGGGGACGTCATCTGGGCGGCTGAGCCTGTCCCGAAGGTGGGGGCCATGGCTTGGGCTTGCGTTTGGGCAGGGATGTCTAAATTAGCATCGAGCGGAGGCACAGTGGCTCCCCCCGCTCCTGCCGCATCAAGTTCTCTCTGCCTTGGTCTTCTCCTTAAGGGTGGGAATTCCTCTGGCTCAGATTGCAACACAGGAGGGTTTTTCCCTGCCTTTCGGCTAACAAAACATCCTTCTTTTGCATGCCCCTTTGGGCCCGCCCACCAAACACCTTCAGCAACCATTCTCTCCCATGTCGCGGAATAAATCCATTGATCAGTTGGATGTATTTCGAAACAATAGGCCTCTAATTGCCTACACTTCCTTAAATCCCAAGTGCCTGCCTTGGGCCAATCAATCTCTGGGACAGCTGGCCACACCTCAGTGCACAAGTTTCTCAGCCTGAAATCTTTCAAGTCCTGAGGTTTCCCTTCCACTGTCAATAAACAAAACCTATCCCAGTTGTCTAACACACATTGCAAAGGCGTTTCTTTCTTCGCTTTTGATCCCACTCCACCCATCTCTGCTAGTCAAAAACACTTCAGTGCTTGCCCTCCTCCCAATGGGTGTGTGTGTTCCCTACGTGTTAGTGTTAAAGAGCTCTATACTTGCCGATTCCTGAAGACCCTGGGACTGCTTCCCACGTCACCACTCGACTGCGTCGGATTTCTCTCTAGACAACAGAGCATCCGTTGCCCCCGACTTTCTCTGCGCGCTTTCAGATGCCGGATTACTCACTAGGCACAGCTTCACCAAGCTGCACCCCCGGACTTCCTTCTCACCTCTTGGGTTCACCAACAGTAAGGGCAATTGCGGCTCCTCGGGTCGGCAGGCGTTGGTGTGGAACGAGTCAGGCAGCCGGTCGTTTGCAGTGCGTGGGGCCCCAGTCTCAGCCCTCCTGATTCGTCTCACCTCCCCGCCGGAGAGCGAGTGCCGTCCAGGCAGCTGGATCGCGTTCTCTGCGTCACAGACCCGTCTTAATTGCCTTTTGGATCACGTCGGGCGGCACCAAAAATGTAGCAGCAAATTAGGAGTCCCAGAACTCCTGGTTGGCAAATAACCTTCTTACCAAAAGCCACGTGGACGCGCGGGCACAGGAACGAGAGAACGGACAATTGACTGTTTTCAAAGTGAAGTCAAGTTTATTAAAATTAACACCAGCTGGTGGGGTTTCGCCCACAGAACACGCTGCTCGGGGCAAATCCTCACATACATTCTAAGAGCAGTCATTATATACCCTTCATGGCGGCAGATCTTCTTCCCCGCCCTTCTTCACAAACCCCATTCGCCAGTGTATCAGAACATTTTCATTATCCAATTAAACACAATACTTTCATTAGCATCATTAGCATCATCACATTCTCAGGCTTCTATTTGTTAAACACTATGTCGCAGCTAGAAATTCATTCTCAATGTATGTTATCAGCTCTGGCCAGTGGCCTCGCTTTGCTTTGCAACAAATCTACAGAAACTTTTCCTGGGCGTCTGCCAGGGAGAAAAGCTCTGTACCTGTCATGTGCAACATTTGCTTCTGTCTCCTCCTTGCCAGCAAAGGAGGGGGCAGATCCTTCTGCGCCTGCTCTGTTCTTATTCTATTCGCATTGAGGTAAACAAACCCATGCCTTGTACTGCTTTCGCCAATCAAGGCTTTTGTTATCATTGAAGCCACATATTGTACTTTAGCAAATCAATGCATACACTTGGTGTACCAGTCAGGGTACAGCATTTACGGCTTGCATGTATCAGATCAGCCCCCACCCGATCATTCCACAAAAAAAGGTTAAAACCTGGCTTTTTGAGCAAGCTTTCCCAAATGCAGTGTAGCAGACAAACTCTGATCTTCGGAACGACTGGACAGTGCGATTAGGTAACGATTTTAGTAATGAGATGCTGAGGATTTATACAATTCCATTAAAATATGCTTAAATATAACAGCTTTGTGGCCTTATCTGGCCGAATTCTGTGGTTGGAGATTCCATCAGGCTTGTCCATAGTCCATTACCATAGCCATTGTCATCATTGTCATTGTCATTCTCAGCATAATCACCCCAAGGCCTGGTCCCCACCCATGTTTTCAACTTCTTTCTGAAGGAGAGGAGGGAAGACGATAACCTAATTTCCCCGGGGAGCGAGTTCCACAGGCGGGAGGCCACTACCGAGAAGGCCCTGTCCCTCGTCCCCACCAGGCGCGTTTGTGTCAGAGGCGGGGCCGAGAGCAGGGCCTCCCCAGAAGATCTTAAACTCCGAGGTGGGACGTAGAAGGAGATACGTTCGGACTAGCTGTACCTGCCACGCGACCTACCTTCCCTCCCTTCTCTCCTTTCACTCCCTCTTTCCTTCCTTCCCTTATTTTCTTTCCTTCTCTACCTCTTTCCTTCCTTCCTTCGTTCACTCTTTGCTTCCATGCTTCCCAGCTTACCTGTCCAAACGTATCTCCTTCTACGTCCCACCTCGCAGTTTAAGATCGTCTAGAGAGGCCCACCTCTCGGTCCCGCCAGCCTCGCAAGTGCTCTTGGCGAGGAAGAGGGACAGGGCCTTCTCGGCAGTGGCCCCACGCCTGTGGAACTCACTCCCCAGAGAGATCAGGTTGGCGTCTTCCCTCCTTTCTTTCAGAAAGAAGGTTAAATCGTGGTACCAGGCCTTTGGACAGCAAGCATTACAGCACTTGAGATGTTGAATGGGACTGGAATTGGCTATATGGATTGGTGACAATGTTTTTAATGCGTTTTTAACTTAATGTTCTATTTACTGTTTTAAGCTGTTATATTTGATTATATTTGTATTATCTTGGCATTGCATTGTTGCTGGTGTAAGCCGCCCTGAGTCCGCCCTCGGGGGTTGAGAAGGGCGGGTTAGAAATGTGGGAAATAATAATAATAATAATAATAATGTCTCCTTCTCTCTTTCTTTCTCTCCTTCCTTCCCTCCCTCTTCCTTCCCTTTTTTCTGTTTCGTCATTTACCTTTTCATCGTTTAGCTTGTTTGGGTTTTTAACTCCTTTCCGCTGTTTTCTGGAAGGGTTTTACGAAAGATGGTCATTAGGGGGATCGTGTCCAATTTTTGTGACAATTCGCCCATTCGTGTTTGACTTATGTCAATCCCACAAACGAACATTACATTTTTATTTATTTAGATTACCATAGCATAATATTAGTATTATATAGTACTATATTTTACTGTACCATTATACTGTAATATTATTAAAATATATAATTAAAATATGATATTATTAATAGTATTATATTGTATCACATTATATTATTATCAATATTATATGTGTACACAATATATTATATTATATTTTAGCAGAGTGCAGGAGACAAGGTGGGACGGTCTTCCTGGCCCCTCTCTTTCTTCACTCTGGTCCCAGAGCAGCAGTGGGTGCTGGGGGAGGGGCTCCCACCTGAAATGGGGCTAAAATGGTCAAGGGTCTGGAGAACAAGCCCTATGAGGAGCGGTTTAAACAGCTGAGCATGTTTACCCTGCAGAAGAAGAGACTGAAAGGAGACATGATAGCCATGTATAAATACGTGAGGGGAAGTCATAGGGAGGAGGGAGCACACTTGTTTTCTGCTGCCCTGGAGACTCTTTAAGCTGCTCCTCGTAGGGCTTGTTCTCCACACCCTTGATAATTTCAGGCCTCCTCCTCTGGACACATTCCAACTTAGAGTCAACATCTCCCTTCAATTGTGGTGCATCACAGGTGGGCCTGGAGGTTGGAGAAGCCGAGGCCCAAGTGGAAGGAAGGAGGGCCCAGCATCACCTGGCTCTGCTTCTGTGTATGGTTTTTTGGAAGAAGAAACACAACCAAAGTCAGGAAAATGGAGGGAAGGGCTTGTTCATGGGCTCCATTTTGGACTCAGACAAGAACAACATCCAGCTTTGCTCATAAAAGGTGGAAATCTCTCTCCTGACAAGACGTGAAACTACAGCATAGAATAGATGGCATTTAGATAAGAAAGGGATGGATGGACAGACACTATGTCTCCCTCTCGTGGGCAAGAAGTGGGCGACTCCAACGTGCCTCCGGCCTCCAAAGGATCAAAAGGCTCCAAGGCCGTGGGCAGCCAGCCATGTTTCCTCACAAGGGCAGAACGGCAGTTGGAACTTTGGCCTCAGCAGCCAGCCAGAGGCAGCAGCAGCCAATCAGAACCCTGGCCCCTGGCACACTCAGCCAATCGGCTGCTGACACCTCTCTCTCTCTCCAGTCAGCCCACCATTTCAAATCCTTCACTGCGGCTTCATAACTGTCATTTTGCTCCTGTTCTGGATCGTCATGTCAATCTCTGAGAGGCCGGAGGTATTTTCATTCACTGGACCACATTTGGCACAAACACCCAATACGTCCACATTGGAATACTGGAGGGTTTGGGAGGGGATTGATTTCATCATTTGGGTGTTGTAGTTGCTGGGATTTATAGTTCGCCTACAATCGAAGAGCATTCTGAACTCCACCAACAATGGGATTGGACCAAAGTTGGCACTCAGAACTCCCATGACCAACAGAAAATACTGGAAGGGTTTGGGGGGCATTGACCTTGAGTTTTGGAGTTGTAGTTCACCTACATCCAGAGAGCACAGTGGACTCAAACAATGATGGATCTGAACCAAGCTTGGCACCGATACTCAATATGCACAAATGTGAACACGGGTGGAGTTTGGGGAAAATAGAGCTTGACATTTGAGACTTGTAGTTGCTGGGATTTATAGTTCAGCTACAACCCAAGAGCACTTTGAACCCAGCCCACAATGTATCTGCACCGAGCTTGGCACACGACTGACACGGCCAATGTTGAATACTGATGGGGTGGGGGTGGGGGGCTGTTTTTGAATTCCGAGAGTTGTAGTTCACCAACACCATAAAGAAAGAGAAGGACAGGCAGAGAGATCTTCAGCCTTATCTACCAAAAGGGTTCCTTCCTATGTGTTTTCTGATGATCTTTGGTGACCCCTCTGAAATCCCCTTGCGACCCCCCCCCCCAGGGGTCCCGACCCCAGGTTGAGAAACACTGATCTATGAACATAAGATCTTATGGGGATGCCCTGCTCTCAGTCCCGCCTTCTTCACAGATTCGGTTGGCAGGGGATAGGGACAGGGCCTTCTCAGCGGTGGCCCCTTGGCTATGGAACACCCTCCCTAGGGATATCAGATCGGCCCCCACCTCTTAACATTCCACAAAAACAAGTTAAAACCTGGCTTTTTGAGCAAGCTTTCCCAAATGCAGTGTAGCAGACAACCTCTGATCTTCGGAGCGACTGGACAGTGCGATTGGGTAACGATTTTAGTAATGAGATGCTGAGGATTTATAGTTTTATCGGTTTCAGTTTATTATATCTAATGTTACTTATGCTAAATGTTTTTAATTTTTTTAATGTTGTTCCAGGCATCGAATTGTGCCTTTTGCAAACCGCCCTGAGTCGCCTTCGGGCTGAGAAAGGCGGAATATAAATATGGTTAATACATCTATATAAATAAAAATGTAATGTTCGTTTGTGGGATTAACATAACTCAAAAACCACTGGACTAATTGACAAGAAATTTGGTCACAAGACACCTCTCAGGCCCAAAGTGACCGTCACTCATACAAACACTGAACAACACAGCAGAAGAGACGTAAAAAGTCAAAAACCAATAATACATTACAATGCATGCACAAAATGACATATATACACAAACACACACACATATATGCATCCTTTGGAGGAGGGAGAGGCAGGCAGAGAGGGGCCCATGGATTTCCCTTCCCAACCCACTCACCTGCCTCTCTGGCTCCCCCCCCCCCCCCAAGTTTTTAAATAATTCAAAGTTTCTATTTGTCATCTGGATTTCCAAGTATTTTACTTCAGTTGTTATATTGATACCTATTTATCTATCTATTTATTTACGGCATTTATATGCCACCCTCCTCATCCCGAAGGGGACTCAGAGTGTCTTATTTATTTTGTTTATTTATTTCCGATATTTGTACCCCGCCCTTCTCAACCCCCCGGGGGTGGGACTCAGGGGGGCTTCCAGCCGGCAACGATTCGATGCCTCCATGTACACATAATAAAATACATCATAAAAACCTATAATTGCATACAGTTAAAACATTAAGTCAATTCAATTAAAAATATGCTTAATCCTAATTTACGGGGTTCATACTAAGGGTACTTAATTTTTTTGTTTCGGTGCTTTACTTTTTTGCGCTACAGATTTTTACACACTTGTTTGTTATGTTCGGTCAAATTGACCCGGTAGCCTTTTATACTAATCTAATACGATATTTTGAGTAAAACAAAGGATTTTTAGTTTATTTTGAGACTACTTATTGCATCTACTATTGTTTATCAAGTTATCTACTTGCTTTAGGTGGACATAAATGGATGGATACATTTATGCAAATGATTTCAGAACAAACCATATGCATTTTCTTTCAGTACCAATTTTTGAATTCATTGTGAACAGACTAGGTAATGTGAATGTTTACTGTTGTGTGTTTTCATATGCCTGTTATTATATCTGATATGTGATTGATATATGATTGCCATGTGTTTTGCTATATGACTGATATGTAATAGCCATTTGTGATCATCTATTTTGTACTGTTACCTCCCACCTGGAAGGCATTACATCTGACCTATGACTGTATACATGTAGATTGTTATTCCTTATGATATGTATTACTACTGATGTTAGATATATTGTCCCATGCTTTGTATTGGATGTCCTTCCTTTTACTTTTGCTACATATTACAGTTTATTGATATTTTGCTACCCTTGTGAGTAGTTTCTGGTTATTCAGAGTGACTTTTTTCCTCAGTGTGTTTCTACTGTTTTCATAGCCTGCCTGGCTGCATTACCAGGTGTGTGTGACTCCTCCCTGCCCTCAGAATAGTACCTTTGTTATGCAAAACAGTAACAGGGAGAAGCCACATACATGCACGGAATGTGGAAAGAGCTTCAGTCAGAGTGACAATCTGCGTATCCATCAAAGGACCCACACAGGGGAGAAGCCACATACATGCATTGAATGTGGAAAGAGCTTCAGTCAGAGTGACAATCTGCGTATCCATCAAAGGACCCACACAGGGGAGAAGCCACATACATGCATGGAATGTGGAAAGAGCTTCAGTCAGAGTGAGAGTCTGCGTATCCATCAAAGGATCACACAGGGAGAAAGCACATATCATATAAACTTGAGTATATACTTTAGTATAAGCTGACACCTATATAATATAAGGCACCTAATTTTAGGACAAAATTGGGAAAACTTACTGACTTGAGTATAGGCTGAGGGTGGGAAATGAGGCAGCTATGAGGTGGAAAGGAGGTTTCTGGAGAAGAAAGACAGTGGGAAGGGGGAAACTGGAGAAGGGGGAAAGATTTAGATGGGAAAGGGGTGTGGAAAAAGTGCTTTTCTTTCTTTGCCTTTGAATAAATAGATTAGCAGAAACCTTTTGGGGGAAAAACTGATGCTTTTATACTGTTAAAATTTATTTTAGTTTTAAGTTAGTTGTACTAATAGTTACCTGAAGTTGTTGTTGATGTTGTTGTAAAAGATATAGCTGATTATTCACGCACAAGTTTGTTACTTTGGTGTAATATGCAAATTAGGCTGTTTTACATTAATCAACATAAAAAACAATTTAAAAGTTTTTTATTCAATTTTTCTTTGATAATGAACAACTATGATCACACACAGTATAATAATGCAACAGGTATTCAAAAGAACTTTTCAGTGGCTCAAAATAACATCAAAATAACATCCGGGTCAAAATGACCCGAACATAACAAGTGTAAGTTTTTCCGGACAGAACAGCAGGGTTAAATATAAGAGCTTTGTGGCCTTATCTGGCCGAATTCTGTGGTTGGAGATTCCATCAGGCTTGTCCATCGTCCATTACCATAGCTATTGTCATCATTGTCATTGTCATTCTCAGCATAATCACCCGAAGGCCTGGTCCCCACCCATTTTTACAACTTCTTTCTGAAGGAGAGGAGGGAAGACGATCACCTAATTTCCCTGGGGAGCGAGCTCTACAGGCGGGAGGCCACTACCGAGAAGGCCCTGTCCCTCGTCCCCACCAAGCGTGTTTCTGTCAGAGGCGGGGCCGAGAGCAGGGCCTCCCCAGAAGATCTTAAACTCCAAGGCAGGACGTAGAAGGAGATACGTTCGGACTAGCTGTACCTGCCACGCGGCCTACCTTCTCTCCCTTCTCTCCTTTCACTCCCTCTTTCCTTCCTTCCCTTATTTTCTTTCCTTCTTTCCTTCCTTCCTTCTCTACCTCTTTCCTTCCTTCCTTCCTTCCTTCCTTCCTTCCTTCCTTCCTTCCTTCCTTCGCTCTTTGCTTCCATGCTTCCCAGCTTACCTGTCCAAAGGTGTCTCCCTCTACGTCCCTCCTCGCAGTTTAAGATTGTCTGGGGAGACCCACACCTCGGTCCCGCCAGCCTCGCAAGTGCGCTTGGCGAGGACGAGGGACAGGGCCTTCTCGGCAGTGGCCCCACGCCTGTGGAACTCACTCACCAGAGAGATCAGGTCGGCGCCTTCCTTTCTTTCAGAAAGAAGGTTAAACCGTGGTTCTGGGACCAGGCCTTTGGACAGCAAGCACGACAGGACTTGAGATGTTGAATGGGACTAGCATTGGCTATATGGATTGGTGACTATGTTTTTAATGCGATTTGAACTTAATGTTCTATATACTGTATTAAACGGTCATATTTGATTATATTTGTATTATCTTGGCATTGAATTGTTGCTGGTGGAAGCCACCCTGAGTCCGCCCTCGGGGGTTGAGAAGGGCGGGTTAGAAATGAGGGAAATAATAATAGGCTAATAGTGTTTCCTTCTCTCTTTCCTTCTTTATTTCTCTCTTTCTTTCTTTCTCCCCTTCCTTCCTTCCTTCCCTCCCTCTTCCTTCCCTCTTTTCTGTATCATCATTTAGCTTTTCATCATTTAGCTTGTTTGGGTTTTTAACTCCTTTCCACTGTTTTCTGGAAGGATTTTGTGCATGATGGTCATTAGAGGGATAGTGTCCAAATTTTGTGACAATTCGCCCATTCGTGTTTGAGTTATGTCAATCCCACAAACAAACATTACATTTTTATTTATCTAGATTACCACAGCGCAATATTAGTATTATATTGCTCTATATTGTACTGTACCATTATATTGTAATGTTATTAGAAATATTACACGTAATATAAAATATAGAATTAAAATATGGTATTATTATTAGTTTTATATTGTATCACATTATAATATTATCTATATTATATGTGTACGCAATATATTATATTCTATTTCTAGCAGAGTGCAGAGGAGAAGGTGGGACGGTCTTCCTGGCCCCTCTCTTCACTCTGGTCCCAGAGCAGCAGTTGGTGCTGATGGGAAGGGCTCCCACCTGAAATGGGACTAAAATGGTCGAGGGTCTGGAGAACAAGCCCTATGAGGAGCGGCTTAAAGAGCTGGGCATGTTTAGCCTGCAGAAGAGGGGACTGAGAGGAGACGTGATAGCCATGTAGAAATACGTGAGGGGAAGTCATAGGGAGGAGGGAGCACGCTTGTTTTCTGCTGCCCTGGAGACTAGGATGCAATGGCTTCAATCTACAGGTAAGGTGATTCCACCTGAACACGAGGAAAGACTTTCTGACCATGAGAGCTG
>JARBWK010001945.1:0-16729 GCA_030556195.1 Anolis apletophallus | reverse complement strand
TCGAATATGTCAGGGGCTTTTGCCCCCCCTTTTAAAAACACCCCCCTTGAAAGTTTTTTTCCCCTCACAAAAATTTCCCCCACTGCTATCTCCCCTCTTTTTTATCTTTCATTTTAATCTGTTCATGGCCCCATTGTCCTGTGTCATAAATTTTTTTTAATTTTTTTAAAAATTTTATATTGATTGTAGTATCTATGTTTATGTTTTTTGTAATTTTGCTTTTTTTTTTTTTGGGGTTTTATTGTGGTTATGTTTGATGGGTTGGCTAATGTGCCCCGAGCCCCTTTGGGGGGGGGGGGTTTTGGGGGTACAAATAAGGGAATTTTTTTTAAAATTATTAAAAGGGCTGAAAATCCTATTTATGCCTCCGAGTATACAGTACTTTTATTTTACAAAAGAAATTTCTGTAAGAACAAACAAGTAAGATTTTAGGACTAAGGGGAAAAGTTTTGCCATGAAACATAGTGAGGCAGCTGCACAGACAGATACTGGGGACTGTAAGATCCAGCAAGATATGATGGTGTTCACAGAAGTGCAACTGCTACTCAAGCTGTTTATTCATGGAATTGATCTTTTGCTCCAGGAAGCAAAACGTCTTGGGACAAGTCTAATATCTGCTTTCTCCTCCATCTGCTATCCAAGGGGAAGCCAATTCATCCCTCACCATTATCTCCTTCTGTGTATCCTTATACTTCTCTTCTTTTTCCAAGATATTTTCTTCTGCAACTGAGTTTGAAATGTTGAATTAGAATTCAAACATAGAAACGTTACCTTAGGACCCATGCCGATAGAAAGGAAGTAAAATAAATAAATAATCAATTTCACCTACATTCATGTCACCAGCACCATACTTTAAAAGCCCCAAATGAATCGGTTTTGTGGATTATCTGTTATATAGATATATCCTCTATTTATCTCAATAAGCTTTTTACATGAATTCCCCTTCCTCTGCTTCATCCCCTGCCAGGTATATCACAAAAGAGAGACTGGCTCAGTGCAGATAGATTCTGGATCTAGCCTGCCCAACACTGTTAACCAGAATAACAAATTAGGTCTTATTTAGCAAATGAATGGGTCAAGGGTAGTACATGGGGAAGAATCACAGCTCAGTGGCACATACTTTGCATGTAGAAGTCTCAAACACAAGGCAACTAAAAGATCAGAAGGGGGAACCACCTTTTGCCCTTGGCTTCAAGGAGCTGCTGTCCGCTGAGCAGATAATCTTGGACTAGATTGGCCCAAGGGCCAACTCACTATTAAGGTATCTTCATATCAGGGATGAGGGAACACCTTCAGAGGTGTTGGATTTCATCATCTATGATTCTCTCAGCATTGGCGCATGACTAAAGATTAAATTGGCACTATAGTCCAATATCTGGAATGCCCACAATGGCTCCTGAAACTACTTTTCCTTTTAACGTGTGCTGAAATGCACATTATACATTTATATATATATCTATATCTATATATATATATACACACACACACACACACACTGTATATATATATAGTGTATACACACACACACACATACACACACACACACTATGGAATGGAACAAGGGAACTTGCACTTTACTCTCAACATCGATAAACAGGCCCTGGGTCCACCCTCAACATTTCCACATAGTTATGTAGGAAATTTGAAAATGAAGCATCAATAAGTATAGTGTTGAGGGTAAGCTGAGTGGCTCCATGCAAACAGGAGCTGCTCATAATTGTTGTTCTGATACTGAGCATCATTTACTCCAAAGAACTTCTCATGTTAACTTAAGTCACAATTCCTTGTTTCAAGATCAACATGCAGCTTTCCTGAAATCTTTTCAACGCCTGGTTTTCTTTCTCCAGACTACTATATTGTTCTTTCATCTCTTTCATCTCCTTCTGCAAACAGAAAGAGCAAACAGTAGGGCATGTTAGGAGTACTTTTTTCTATTATGCCTTCAGGTGGGAGGAGTTAGCCTAGTTTCTGTTTTAGGTCTTTGTTAGCAGCAGCAAGAAGCAGTTGTTTTTCCCTTCCAAGTTGCCTTAAGCAAGGGAAGGGGTGGGGCTTGCTACAGCAGCTCCCAGCTGACTCACATCCTGCCAGGTGGGAGGAGTTAGCCTAGTTTCTGTTTTTAGGTCTTTGTTAGCAGCAGCAAGAAGCAGTTGTTTTTCCCTTCCAAGTTGCCTTAAGCAAGGGAAGGGGTGGGGCTTGCTACAGCAGTTCCCAGCTGACTCACATCCTGCCAGGTGGGAGGAGTTAGCCTAGTTTCTGTTTTTTTAGGTCTTTGTTAGCAGCAGCAAGAAGCAGTTGTTTCCCCTTCCAAGTTGCCTTAAAGGGAAGGGGTGGGGCTTACAGCAGCTCCCAGCTGACTCACATCCTGCCAGGTGGGAGGAGTTAGCCTAGTTTCTGTTTTAGGTCTTTGTTAGCAGCAGCAAGAAGCAGTTGTTTTTCCCTTCCAAGTTGCCTTAAGCAAAGGGAAGGGGTGGGCTTGCTACAGCAGCTCCCAGCTGACTCACATCCTGCCAGGTGGGAGGAGTTAGCCTAGTTTCTGTTTTAGGTCTTTGTTAGCAGCAGCAAGAAGCAGTTGTTTTTCCTTCCAAGTTGCCTTAAGCAAGGAAGGGGTGGGGCTTAAAAGCAGCTCCCAGCTGACTCACATCCTGCCAGGTGGAGGAGTTAGCCTAGTTTCTGTTTTAGGTCTTTTGTTAGCTCAGCGCCTATCGGGCGCGCGATAGAGCATAAACTTGCAACAAGTCGGAAAAGAAATATCCAAAGACTTGTAAAAATTAAATTAAACTAAATTAAGACCACAACAAACAGTTAATCACACAAAACCCCATATTAATAAGAAATGGAGGTAGTCAGCCAGCAGCGGGAGGGGGGGTTTCCCAGTTTTTTGCATCGAGTGTCACATGTATGACTATCTGCCTGCCGGGCAGAAGTCTTGGGTGTGCGTTGCAGCGAGCTCCTGGCTCTCAGGGAACGTGTTTCTTCCCTTGAAGCCAAGGTAGCAGACCCTGGAGAACAGAGAGGAAGTGAGGCTGGAGGATAAGATCTCAGAGATGCAATAGGAGCATCCCACTCCGTGCCGAGCAGCCCTCCAGCTGCCTTGGAAAATGGGGGTCTTGGGCAGGGGAGAACATCAGTCTGAGGAAGAGGATCGGCTCCCTTAGTTGGGACCCTTCCTCAGAGGCTGTGCCCATATCTTCGTGCACCGAAGATACTTCTCGACGGGTGGTAGGAGGGGGCTTGTAGTGGGTGATTCGATTGTCCGAACATAGAAAGCTGGGTTTGTGATGGACGATGACCGCATGGTAAATTGCCTGCCGGGTGCAAAGGTCGCGACATCACGAGGCATCTAGATAGGCTGGTGGATAGTGCTGGGGTGGAGCCAGTGGTCGGGTACACGTTGGTACCAATGACATTGGGAAGGCTAAGCGGATGGTCCTGAAGCCAAATTCAGGTTGCTAGGTAGAAGATTTAAGGTCCAGGACCTCAAAGTAGCATTCTCGAAAGGTGCTACCTGTTCCACGCAGGGACAGCCAGACAGGCAGAGCTCAGGAGCTTCAATGCGTGGATGAGGCAGTGGTGTCGAGAGAGGAAGGATTTAGATTTGTTAGGAACTGGGGAACATTTTCAGGAAAGCCAGACCTGTACAAAAGGGACGGGTTACACTTGAACGAAAATGGAACCAGACTGCTGGCAAATAATATTAAAAAGGCTTCAGAGCAGCTTTTAAACTGATTCCTAGGGGAAAGTCGACAGGAGCTGGCCAGCTTCCGCCCGAGAGGGTGAAACGCCAAGTATGGAGGATGAAATTTACGCACAAAATGGCTGACTCAACAGAAAAGATAGAAAGTAGTCAAGAGGTAGGACATGGTAGGCCTTCTACAAATTCTCATAAACAGCCAAAGTTGAAAGGGCATCAGAGCAATAAATATAAATGTCTGTACGCAAACGCTAGAAGCCTTCGAACAAAAAATAGGGGAGTTGGAATGTTTGGCAAAAGAAAAAAATATTGATATTATTGGCATAACAGAAACCTGGTGGACAGAGGAAAACAATTGGGACACAAAAATTCCAGGTTATAAACTGTACAGGAAAGACAGGAGAGGGAAAAAACGGTGGCGGTGTGGCCTTGTACATAAATGAAGAGCTAGAATCTCATGAATTAGAATTTCAAGAAAATTCAAACCCACTTACAGAAACATTGTGGATAAAAGTCCCAGGACAAAAACTAATCTAGCATTAGGGATCTGCTATCGCCCTCCTCCCAACCAAACTCCAGAGGCAGACTGCTATCTGGAAAATGAAATTAAACAGGCCTCAAAAAGCAATAAATTAGTCATAATGGGGACTTCAACTATCCCCGAATAGATTGGCTAAATTCTTGTTCTACGCATGAAAGAGAGACAAGGTTCCTCGACATGCTAGCTGATTATTCCCTTGAGCAGATGGTCATGGAACCAACCAGGGGAAAGGGATCCTGGACTTGGTGCTAACAAATGAACAAGATCTCGTTCAAGATGTCCTTGTAACTGAGCCCATAGGTACCAGTGACCACAACACAATAACCTTCAACTTAAGTTTGGATAGCAAACTGTCAGTGAAAACTAACACAGAGACCTTAAATTTTCACAAAGGGAATTTCACCAAAATGAGAAAATAGTAAAGAACAAACTAAAAGGAACAGTAAAAAAATCAAATCCCTCCAAAATGCTTGGAAACTGTTTAAAAATACTATAAAACAAGCCGAACTAAAATGCATTCCTAAAATAAGAGGCCGGGAAAGTCCAAGAGGACATCAGTATGGCTTACAAATGAAGTAAAAGATGTGATTGGAAAGAAGAAAAACTCATTTAAGAAATGGAAGGCTCTTCCTACTGAGGAGAACAGAAAGGAACACAAGCTCTGGCAAACTAAATGCAAAGCAACCGTCAGGAAAGCCAAGAGAGATTTTGAGGCACATATAGCTAAGAACATTAAAAAAATAGCAAAAACTTCTTTAAGTACATCAGAAGCAGGAACCCAACTAGAAAAGCAGTTGGGCCACTTGACGAAAAATGGTAAGAAAGGGACGATAAGTGAAGACAAGGAGATTGCTGAGCGGCTAAACGACTTCTTTGCCTCCGTTTTCACACAGGAAGACAGACAACATATGCCTGCAGCTGAGTCAGTTTTTTTCAGGGAGGGAATTAAAATGAATTAAACCAGATAGAGATAAACAAGGAAGATGTTCTCACATGCCTTACTAAACTAAATGTCAACAAATCACCAGGGCCAGATGGCATCCACCCCAGAGTTCTTAAGGAACTCAAGTGTGAAATTGCTGAAATTCTAGCCAAAATATATAACCTTTCTCTAAGATCAGGCACTGTACCCGAGGACTGGAAGGAGGCAAATGTAACTCCGATCTTCAAGAAAGGATCCAGGGGTGATCCAGGAAATTATAGGCCAGTTAGTCTAACCTCAGTTCCAGGCAAAGTGATGGAAACCATTATTAAAGAAAAAATTACTAAGCACATAGAAGAACAGGCATTGCTGAAGGAAAATCAACATGGTTTCTGCAAAGGCAAATCATGTCTTACTAACTTGATAGAATTCTTTGAGGGTGTAAATAAACACATAGATAAAGGGGACCCAGTCGATATTGTTTACCTTGACTTTCAAAAGGCTTTTGACAAAGTCCCTCACCAAAGGCTCCTAAATAAGCTCTTCAGCCATGGAATCAGGGGACAGGTCTTGTCCTGGATTGGAACCTGGCTAAACTGTAGGAAACAAAGGGTGGTAATAAATGGACACTTCTCTGGGTGGAAAGAGGTGAGAAGTGGCGTACCCCAAGGTTCAGTTTTAGGACCGTTACTTTTTAATTTATTCATAAACGATCTGGATGTAGATGTAAATTGTGAGGTAGCAAAGTTTGCAGATGACACTAAACTGTTCAGGGTAGTTAAAAATGAAACTGACTGTAAAGAGCTCCAGAAAGATCTCTCGAAATTGAGTGAATGGGCAACAAAGTGGCAAATGCATTTTAACCTAAACAAGTGTAAAGTCATGCACATCGGGAAAAAGAACCCCAAATACACTTATCAACTGATGGGATCAAAGCTTTCTGAGACAAACCAGGAAAGGGATCTTGGGGTTTTGGTGGACAGCTCAATGAAGGTGTCAACCCAGTGCGCTGCAGCAGTGAAAAAGCAAATTCTATGCTTGGCATGATCAGGAAGGGAATCGAAAATAGGTCGGCAAATGTTGTATTGCCTCTCTACAAATCTATGGTGAGGCCACATCTGGAGTACTGTGTACAATTCTGGTCACCGCACCTCAAGAAGGATATAACGGAACTGGAAAAGGTACAAAGAAGGGCAACAAATATGATCCAAGGGATGGAGCAGCTCCCCTTATGAAACCAGGTTGCAACGCCTTGGTCTTTTCAGCCTTGAAAGACGGCGTTTAAGAGGTGACTTGATCGAAGTGTATAAAATCATGCATGGGATAGAAAAGGTGAATAAAGAAAATTATTTTCTCTGTCACACAATACTAGGACTAGGGGCACTCCTAAAGCTCCAAGGTAGGAAAGTTAGACTAATAAAGGAAATATTTCTTCACCCAGAGGGTCATTGGGTTATGGAACTCACTTCCAGAGGAGGTTGTGACAGCTGTCAGCCTGGACAGCTTCAAGGCAGGATTAGACAGATTCATGGATACCAAGGGAATCAGTAGCTACTGAAATGGACATCCAAGTGCCACCTCTGTGTTGATGGAGGCAGGCAGGATTTTCCCCGGTACTGGTTGTGGGGGTCGGGGAGCAGGTGAGGGTTTTGTCCTCCTTTCTGCTAGAGATCCCTGTGTACAACTAGTGGGCCACTGTGTGACACAGAATGCTGGACTAGATGGGCTGAGGCCCGATTCAGCATGGCTCTTCTTATGTTCTTATGTTCTAATCATGTCTAAACATATCTTGTCTAGTGGAAAGGGGGAAAAAACACAGTAAAAGGAAAGCAGGTTCCAGTTTTCAGTGCAAAATCCAAAAATTCTACAATCTGGATTGTTTTAGAATCACATTTGAAACCTGTTAAACTGGCAATGCATGTAGCTAACATATGAAGACACAGTCTTGAAAGGCATTTGGATACACAGACTAGGTCATAACACATTCATTATCCTGTTGGGATTCTTTACAGTCTTATGAGCAGAGCTTGGAAAAAGTTACATTCTGCAACAAAAAACCCTTGTTGGAGCACAGGTGACACTCCATAATATTTTATAAATCCACTGGATCACCTTCTACAACTGCTGTTTAGTAAACTAAAAGGACCAGTCACGTGCTTACTATTTAGCAAATGAGCTGCTTGTACCAGCATCTGTTTAGTTGAATGCAAGAGTCCAACATGAAAATATATTTTTCAGTAGGACTAGAGCTGGGAATCTATCCTCCAGATACTGTTAGGACTGTGTCTCCCATCATCCCTCATTATTAACTGTGCTGACAAGGATTAAAAGACACTTGAGAACATCTGAATGATCACATTTTGAATACACGAGAAAAGCGCCAAACTAACTGAAATATAGAGCATGCTCAACAGGCGTGTTGTACAAATAATTGCTTTAATGCAGTTATAGACAAATAGCAGCTGTGATGTGCATCTATTCCCATTGTTCCAGCTCTTGTTGCTACTACATTTGCACTTTGCACCCATAAATATCTGCTATAATTGCCTGCCACATGAAAAGGATGCTCTGGTTTCTTCCCTTCACTGCCCCAATAACCTAACTGCATGCAAATGCTGTATGAATGGACCATGTTACTGAAAGAATTATAGCACTTATTGGGTACCACAAATATGGCGAGGTTTCAGGACTGTCAAAACAACTTTTGTAGAAGTGTAATCTTTTTTTAGTCCTGGTAAACGTATCTGATCATAGTACTCTTCCAAAATAACTAACTAGGATATAGTACAGGATCATCTTTAAATATGTTCTAATATTTATTTGGGCATGTCACATTCACCGACTTAGTACTGCCCCTTTAACACACACACGGAGACGTAGCAAAGGCTAACTAATTTTATTGAATATAAAAAGGTCCAAAAGACAATTCTCTTGAAGAGATCAAAGAATCAAGCAAACAGCAAAGCTGTAGTCCAATTACGAAAGCACAGTTCCAAAAGATAAATCCAAAAGCAAACGTGGCACAAAGCTGGGCCAATTCCGGATTGCCTCCGGAACAAAGCAGGGTATCCGCAGCAATGCGAATCAATAACAAGGCAAAGGTCTTGGTCCAAGGCGAGCCAAACTAGGCTCCGTGGTTCACTCCGCTTTCACGCCCTTCAGATCAGACGTGGCCGGAGAACTGAGGATCAGTTCCCACGGGGCCGTTCTTAATCCTTCGCCGGGCCCCTCGACGATCTAGGGCCCGGCGTCTCCAGTCTCTACTTTCCGATCGGTGACGGTCTAGGGACAGATGCCAGCTCCTCCTGCCCTGCTCTATGTCCCTCGTCTGTTATGGGAACGGCCCCGCTCTTCCAGTTCAGTATCGCTATCTCCTTGAGAAGCAGCCTCCCCGAACTTTCCCATCCGCTGGCCTCCATCTGCTGCTCAGCCAGGTCCTGGGAACCTCGGCCGTTTGGGAATTCATAACTATCTCCGCTATCTGCTTCGCTGCCTCCCATCTCCACCTGGTCCGCTCCTTCCCCGGGAGAAGGCTCCCACTCGAAATCCCAGGCTAAACTCTTTGCAGGTGAACTGGGCAAAGGCGCTGCTGACCAATCTTGCTCTGGGCCTTCCAACTCGTCCTCCGAGTCCCCTTCAGCCTGTGCGGGTCCCAATGGCATCGGGACCCCGGCGCCTCACCCCCTCCCAGTGGCACGAACGGGCCCATGGGTGCTACACTATCCCCCTCAGGGCCCCCTGGGCCGCCCCCGGGGCTTGGGCTTGTCAGGATACTTGCGGTGGAACCGGGCCACCAACTCCGGCGCGTGGACATCTCGAGCCTTGACCCAAGCACGCTCTTCCGGGCCAAAACCTTTCCAGTCAATGAAGTACTCCAACTTCCGGTACCGGATGCGGGCATCCAAAATGTCCTGCACTTCGACCTCCTCCCCGCCCTCTCGCATCACAGGGGAAGGCGGCTGCGTCACATCAGGCCGCACCCCCGCTCGCCGGGCGGAGCAAGGAGCCGATGAAACACCGGGTGGAGTTTCATGTCCGCAGGAAGCTGGAGCTTGAAGGAGACAGGCCCCACCCGCTCCAAAACTTTGTAGGGCCCCAAAACCGGGCATCCAACTTGCGCTGGGGCGTTGGTGGGCAGATTCTTGGTGGACAGCCAAACTTTATCCCCCACCAGAATCGCAGGACCCTCCTGGCGTCGCCGATCAGCCATCCGCTTGTAGTCGGCCTTCGCCTGGTCCAATTGAGTACGTAGCAAGTCTTGAAGCGCAGTGAGCTCCTGGAGCCAATCCTTAGCCTCGAACGTCCCCAGACGGGTCCACCGGAGGGTAGAACCGAGGGTGGTGTCCGTAGTTGGCAAAGAAAGGAGTCTCTTTGATGGATTCCTGCGCCGCATTGTTGTAAGCAAACTCTGCCAAAGACAACAAGGACGCCCAGTTGGTTTGCTGATAGTTGACATAGCAGCGCAGGTACTGCTCAAAGTGGCATTAACCCTTTCGGTTTGCCCATCGGTCTGCGGGTGGTGTGCCGTGGACATCCGCACATCAATCCCCAGCAGCTTCTGGACAGCCTTCCAGAACTGGGAAGTGAATTGGGTGCCCCGGTCCGTCACCAGGCTCTGTGGAAGTCCATGCAGCCGAAACACATGTTGCACAAACATATCAGCAGTTTCTTTGGCAGAAGGCACCCCCACACAGGGGATGAAGTGTCCCATCTTGGTGAAACAGTCCACCACGACCAGTATCGTGGTGAAACCCTTGGACTTGGGGAGGTCAGTGATGAAATCGGCCGAAATCATCTTCCAGGAGCGGGGGAGTCGGAAGGGGCTGGAGCAAGCCGACCGGCTTGCCCCCCCTGGTTCTTAGCCCGGTGACACACAGGGCAGGATCCCACATAGTCCTCCACATCCCTCCGCACTTTAAGCCACCAAAAATCCCGTAGAACGAGCTGCAGCGTCTTGAAGAGCCCAAATGGCCCGCCGCCTTAGAGTCGTGGCAAAGCTTGAGAATGTCCCCCCGCTCAGGGCCCGGAGAAACATAAACAGAGTCCCGATGATAGAGCACCCCGTTCCGCACCTGAAACGGGGCCTGCACCCCCTGGACAGCTGCTCACGCACCCAAGGGTCGTCCCGTTGGCGGGCCTGGACCCGCACACTCCACGGCCGTTTATCCACGGGGCCGGGCGGGGCCGGCGGAGCCGGCGCGGGGGCCGTTCGGGCGGCGTCAATGTTCTCCGCTGTGAGCAGGGGCTGCTCGGAGGGCCTCCCCTCCGCGAACATACTCCGGCTTCCGGACAGGGCATCAGCTTGCTTGGTCTGCTTGGGAGTCACATAGTGAATGCGAAATTGAATCGCTCAAAGAACAGGGACCATCTCTGTTGCCTCTGGTTCAATTTGCGCTGGGACTTCAGATGCTCCAAGTTCCGGTGGTCGGTGTGAACCTCCACCGAACTTGGCCCCTTCCAGCAGGTGTCTCCAGACCTCGAACGCCACCTTGATGGCCAAAATGTCCTTCTCCCAAATGGTATAGTTCTTTTCCGGAGCCGTCAGCTGCCGGGAATAGTAGGCACAGGGCAACAAGTCCGTCCCCTGAGGCTGAAGCAGGATCGCTCCCACCGCCACATCCGAAGCATCGGCCTGACGATGAAAGGTGCGGGGTTGGGGTGCTGCAAGAGCCGCTGAGTGGTGAACAGCTGCTTCAACTTGCGGAACCCCACATCCGCCTCCGGAGTCCACCGGAACGGCACCTTTCCCCGCAAACACTGGGTGATCGGATCAGCCCACTTGGCAAAGTCAGAATGAACTTTCTGTAGTAGTTGGCAAAGCCCAGGAATCTTTGAATGTCTTTTTTGCTAGCAGGAGGTGCCCAGTCGACCACGGCTTGGACCTTGGTGTCATCCATGGCAATGCCCGTAGGAGAGATGCGGTAGCCCAGAAAGTCCACTTCACGCAAATCAAAAGCACATTTCTCCAGCTTGGCATAGAGCCCGTGGGCCCGCAGCCGCAGGAGCACCTCTTGACATGGCGATCATGGGTCGCCTGATCCGGAGAAAAATCAGCAGGTCGTCAAGGTAGACCGCCAGATAGCGGTCCAACAGGTCTCGGAAAATGTCATTCATGAAATGTTGGAAACATGCTGGGGCGTTGCACAAACCGAATCCCATCACCAGGTATTCGAAACTGCCCCACTTGGTCTGGAAGGCCGTCTTCCATTCAGCACCCTGGCGAATCCGGACAAGGTTGTAAGCCCCCCGCTGGTCCAGTGTAGTGAACACCGTAGCTCCCGCCTCCGCTCCACGAGCTCGGGGATCACGGGCCGGGGATAGCGATTCGGATCGTGATCTTGTTGAGTTCCCTGTAGTCATTGCAAAGTCGCAACTCCCGATTTCTTCTTGGACGAAAAGAATCGGAGCCCCGGCCGGGATTGGGAGGGCCGAATGAACCCCTTCCGCAGGGTCTCATCCAGGAAGTCTCGGAGAGCCTGTTGCTCTGGGTCCGAGAGCGGGTAGAGGCTCCCCATCGGAATGGGGGCCCCCGCCTGATAGTCAATGGCACAGTCATAGGGCCGGTGCGGAGGCAAGCGTTCCGCCTCCTTCTCACTGAAGACATCCCAAAATCCGGCATACTTCTTGGGCAGAGGGCCACATTCTCCACCTCTTGAGCCTGGCACGCCCGGGCCGTCATGCAGTGGCCCTGGCAATGATCGGAAGAAAAAATCAGCTGTCTCTTGGCCCAGGAGATCTGGGGGTCATGGAGCGCAAGCCACACAATGCCCAGGACAATGGGGACGGGGAGCTTGGTTACAAGAAAAGAAATGTCCTCTTTATGGGAGCTAGTCCACATCCTGGTAGGAGCCGTATACTGAGTCACAGCTCCGGTTTTCAACACTCTCCCATCGATGGTCTGGACACCCTTGGGCTCTTGGAGGTCAAGAAATTTTAATCCCGCAGACTTGGCATAGTCTGCATCAATGAAGTTGTTGGTCGCGCCCGAGTCGATCATGGCATGGACCATCATCGGCCCCTTCTCGGCGACCACAAGCTGACCATGACAAGGAACAATTGTCCAGTCTTGGGGTTCAGGGGAGGGGTGGCGGGCCGGCCGAGTGAGCGAACCCTCTTACACTCGGCCGTACCCTTCCCCGCCGCCTGAGAGCTTCCTCAGGCTCCGGAGGGCTGGCCACCGCTGCGGACGCCCGAGGGGTCCTCCCACGCTGCTGGGGACAATCACGAAAAATGACCCGGGCCCCGCAGTACCAACAAAGATTGAGTCTTGCCGCCGAGCCTTGGGTCGGCTCGGCCGGGGCAATTGTAACATCTGTTGCTGAATCTCGGGCGAGAGTCCCGCTAGATACGTATAGCGCAGGGGTGGACCTTCCCACTTGGTCTGGCTGGCCAACACTGGAAACGGAAATATACTGAGACAAAGTCATGTCCTTCATGGTCAGCCGTGCTAACTCCGTTCCGCCAGGTCCTCATTGACGGGGTCCCCAGGTCGCCTGATCGCATCTAGGAAAGCGTTCAAAGTCGCTGCATGCGGGACGCGGCATTGATGAGGGAGTTGCCCACGTCGCTGCCATCCCTTCCATACAGTTGAACACGAATCCCACCTGGGCCGGGGTAGCAAATTCATGGGGCCGCAACTCCAAGTATATTCGAACCTGGGCAAGGAAAACTTCCACCATCGCCGGATTTCCATTGAAACGAGCCGGGGCATTCACCGACGGGTGCCGCCTCGGCTCGGGTTCGCAGCTCCACCACCTCCTCTTGCAACCACCACTTGCCCGGGCCCGCTGTTCGCCATGGCGGCCGTGGAGACAATGGGAGCCTTGGTACGCAGCCGGCGGTTTCTGGTACGTCCCGTGGTGCAAAAAAGGGGTTCAGGAGTTCTCCGGCCAACTGTCACATTCACCGACTTAGTACTGCCCTTTAACACACACACGGAGACGTAGCAAAGGCTAACTAATTTTATTGAATATAAAAGGTCAAAAGACAATTCTCTTGAAGAGATCAAAGAATCAAGCAAACAGCAAAGCTGCTGTAGTCCAATTACGAAAGCAAGGTTCCAAAAGATAAATCCAAAAGCAAACGTGGCAAAAGGCTAGGCAAGTTCCGGATTGCCTCCGAACAAAGCAGGGTATCCGCAGCAATGCGAATCAATAACAAGGCAAAGGTCTAGGTCAAGGCGAGGCCAAACTAGGCTCCGTGGTTCACTCCGCTTTCACGCCCTTCAGATCAGACGTGGCCGAGAACTGAGGATCAGTCTCCCCACGGGCCGTTCTTAATCCTTCCGGCCGGGCCTCGACGATCTAGGGCCCCAAGCGCCTCCAGTCTCTACTTTCCGAACGGTGACGGTCTAGGGACAGATGCCAGCTCCTCCTGCCCTGCTCTATGTCCCTCGCCTGTTATGGGAACGGCCCCGCTCTTCCAGTTCAGTATCGCTATCTCCTTGAGAAGCAGCCTCCCAGACTTTCCCATCCGCTGGCCTCCATCTGCTGCTCAGCCAGGTCCTGGGAACCTCGGCCGTTTGGGAATTCATAACTATCTCCGCTATTCGCTTCTCGCTGCCTCCCATCTCCACCTGGTCCGCTTCCCGGAGAAGGCTCCCACCGAAATCCCAGGCTAAACTCTTTGCAGGTGAACTGGGCAAAGGCGCTGCTGACCAATCTTGCTCTGGGCCTTCCAACTCGTCCTCCGAGTCCCCTTCAGCCTGTGCGGGTCCCAATGGCATCGGGACCCCCGGCGCCTCACCCTCCCAGTGGCACTGAGGCGGGGCCCATGGGTGCTACAATCCAGTTCTGAACTTGATGTAGTACTGAAGGAGATGGTACTTGCAAGTGTCTCCTGGAAACAGATTAGCAATGTACTTCTGATTTCAAAGCCTGGAGCCATATAGGCACACAGCCATGCATAAGCCATGCAAATAGGATGGGTTAGCTTGCTCTTATACGAACAACTACAGTAAAAAATACATAACATGATATATTGCTCCAGGTTAGGCAAATACAAATAAAATAAATAGGAAATGAAAATTTAAAAAGTATATAAGTTAGCATCAGAAAATGACTTTGCAAGACCAGAACCCCCTCAGAGAGATTCAATATATTAAAAAAAAAAACCCCGTTAATAAAAGTTTTTTAAAAAAAATATATTAAAAACCCCTCCCTTGGGGGAATGGAAATCCAAAACTATAATTACAACAGATTTTTTTTTTAAAATTTATTTGAATAATGCTGTATATTTTCAGTAATTTGAACACAATACTTTTTTAAATTTATTTCAAACCCTTTTCTGACTTGTATCATAATAAAATAATTTTGTGCCACAAATTGGGTCTTGTATTTTGGTTTTCTCTAAAACCTCAAGAAAAAAAAAAAGGGGTTCAAAAAAAACTGACACAGAAAAAAGGAAGTGGGGTTTCCCTTAGATTTCAATTTATCACTAGATTAAAGAAAAAAGGTTTTTTTTTAGTACGGGGATGAAAATTTTTTCCTTGGAGTCTTAGACTTTTTCAACACTATAAACGAAAACCCTTTTTAAAATCACCCCATTATCAAATGCCCTGCCGGGTTTTTTAAAATTTTTTTTGTATTTCTTCATTGAGTCTATTTCCATAATAAGGTTCCCCTTTTTTTTTTTCCTTCCTTTCCTACCATTTCAAGGTCATGTCTTTCATCATATGTTCCAAAATACAACAATCTGAACTTATCATCCTGGCTTGAGGGAAACGGGTTGACTTGCCTTTTTAAATAAATTTTATTTTTTTTTTGGCAGCCCCCGGGTATCAGTACAGCAACACTTTTTAAATGAGCTGATTCTTTCCTATCGTTTTTTCCTTTTTCCCCAAATTTCATAGCCATACACTGCCAATTAAAATCAACCCCTGAATCAACCCGCAAAATAAGTCAACACTTAGATAAACCCCAAATTAAATTTTAAAAACTTTACAGTCCCAAAATTTAGGGTTTTTTGGTTTTTAAAAAAAACTTGTTCAACCCTTTTAAAACTCATTTTTTTTGGGTTTTTCACTTTTTTTTTTGCTTTCTCCCCCCAGGCTATGAGGTAAAACTGAATATTTTGTAGAATAACCCAATGCGGAATTTACATTGTGAAGAAAAAAAATTTTTAAAAAGGGTTTTTTTTTTTGGGGGTTTTTTAAAAAATTTTATCAAGAAAATTTTTTGCCCCTTTTAAACAATCGTTAAAAATATAGAGGGGTGGTATTTTTTCAGCCCCCCTTTTGGGGGAAAACAAAAAATCATCTTGGGGAAAATTCCCTTAGATAGTTTCAAACAACAGATCAAAGGTCATTGACAATGTACTAGAAAAGATGATTTCAAAAAAGGGAAAAAAAAATGAGAACGAGCCAGGCTTTTTTAGCTATCGGGGCCCTTTCTAAGAAACCAAATTTTAAAGGTTTTTGCACCCAAAAAAGACGGGAAAATTGGGGAAAATTTTTTACTTAAACAGAGATATAAAATTTTTAATTTTTTGTCACCTCAAAAATAAATGGGTTTTTTTTAAAAGTTTGTTTTTTTTTTATTTTTCAAAAATTTTTTTTTTTTGCTTTTAAAATCTTTTTTTGGCCCTTTTTTTTCAATTCCCCCTGGGGAAAAAAAGAAAATTATTATGCATACAAAATTATAAAAACATAATTTTATTTTAAAAATTGTTTTAAAAAAACATATGGCTAAAAAAAATGCTAAACATGTACCCACTTTTTATTTGTTTAAGGAATCAATTTTTTTTCCTGGTAACCATTTTTCAAATTTATTATGTCTATTACAAACAGGGGATCAGTGAATTATTTTTAAAAAGCAGTCGTTATTAGACCCGAACCCCCCATTCCACTTTCATCACAAACTTTCAAAAATTTTTTTTGGCATATAAATTTGACAAAAAAGACTGTCCTCTTTTAAATCTCGCTTCACTGCCCACCAAATTTTTCTGCAAAAACACAACACTAAATGATAAAAGTATAAAACTAAATGTGGAACACAAGGGTGAGATTAAAAAAACACGGGAAGCTAAAATGGGGTACACAACAGCAGGTTTTTCCCCGGGGGGGGCCCTTTTTTGGAATATCCATGGTGTTGCCAAGAAAGATTGAACTCCCTGTCCTCCCTTTTATAAAACTATTCCAAATTTTGTCCCCAAACCCAAAATTTAAATTATAATGGGGAAAAAAAATGATACAAAACTAATTAGCCTATATCCTTTTACCGTAACTTTTTTTTTTGCCCCCAAGATTGGCTTTAAGCATGTGGATGTTTTTGGACTTTTAAATAGGGGGCAGGAAAAGAAGAGACTTTTTCTCAGGGCCCCTTTACAATAACACATTTTATACCAATTTTTGGGGGAAAAAGGGCCCTGCTGGGGCCCCCAAATTTTCTAAATTGTCTTTGATGGGGGGAAATCAAAACCCCTCAGTAATACAATCGGCCTTTTTTTTAAACCAAATTAAAGCTGAGAGGCCCTTTGCAAAAAGCCCCATTCCAGTCTCCATGTAATGTTTAAAATTTTTTCTGAATAAAAACCCCAGGAAAAAAAAAACCCTGTAAAAATTTTGTTCCCTTTCTGA
>JARBWK010001944.1:0-16731 GCA_030556195.1 Anolis apletophallus | reverse complement strand
AGCAACGAAAATATGGTTGAGGGTCACCACAACATGAGGAACCTTATTTAGGGCTCACGGCATTAGAAAGGTTGAGAACCACTGCATTAATACATATATCTTTCTGTTTAATTGCTATTACATTTAAAAAAATAAAATTCTAGGGGGGCGGTGAGTAAATTTTTTTCTGGAAAGGGGGCGGTAGGCCAAAAAGGTTTGGGAACCACTGATCTAGACCTAAACTTTGACCATGCCATATCACTGGGCCAAATCATGGAGTTGGCCTAATGCAAGTTTGCCACCTCCTGGTTGTATCTGTGGGAAGCTCACACAGGTGATACTTGAGGCCATACACTTCTGACTTGCCTTCTTCTGAAACAGAAGTTATTAAATTAAAGCCATATATTTAAGAAACTAAAAGACAAAACTTTAGAGAGAGTTTTTTTAAAAAAATAATTACAAACCTTTAAATCTAGAATATGATGGCATCGAAGAAGAATCTTGTCAAGCACATCAGACATGTAAAGCTGGTCCTTGTGAAGAGGGCTGTGGTGAAAGTAAAGGTTGCTGAAACTGTAGAGTAAGATGTCAAGGTAGAATTCTAAGAAGTAGAATAGGTACTCGGGTTTACTATGACACTGCTAGGAAACGAGAGTGTTTGTGGATACGAAGAATTCTAGAACTTGAGCCACAGGGGACTGACTTTTCAATTTGAGCAGCAGCAGACCTTAAGCATTGTATCTGACTAGAAACAATGGCCCATAATAGATCAGTTAAATAAAGACTCTGAAGCTCATATTGTATGCAGTATAGTCAAAGATTCTGTACCCTCTTGCTTTATAAACTGCTGCTTCTACTCTGGCACCTTAAAATATAACATATCAGCTATTTCATAAGCGTAAGGGAGCACGGTTGCAGTAATCTGATGAAGGCAGTTCCTTATCTTATAGGTGAACACTGTCTGTTTCTAAGATATATAGCAAATTTAGAAATCAGTGGCTTCAAAATGTCACAATTAGGAAACCTACCAAACCTACCAAACTCTCCCTCTTCCTCCCAACGCTTTTCCTCATTTTTTTTCTTAACATGGTGGCATATGTGCCAGGTTTGGTCAAGATCCATTATTGATGGAATTCACAGAGCTTTCTGAATGTGGGTGGACTACAACTCCCACACTCCTCTGCCAATCCCCTCTGCAAACCCACCAATATTTAAAGTTGGACCAGGAAGGGTAGATGTGCCAAGTTTGGTCCAGCTCCAAAGATCCGTATAGGAGCTGTCGTGATGCAGATGCCAATTAAACCCAAACCCAAGAGTAAAAAGGAATAACAAAGAGTTTATTGTACAAGAAATGGGAACGGGACTAACAAAAACTAGCCTAACCAGCAGAACCCCAAAAAACCCACGGAGAAACCCAAAAATTGCGGAAGGAATGATAAAAAGCAAACAAAAGATGTCATCTGCGACGTCCTCTGAGGGTTGAGCCAATAGCGTAGTCGATAACCAGTCCGGAGTCGTGGGCAGGAGAAAGACGGAAAAATGAGGAGACAATCCAAGGTCCACAGGAGCTAAATGCATGGGGACAACATTCATCATAATCCCCACAAAACACATTGTCAACCTCCCTCCATACATACAATACCATTCTTGTAGCTTGTGACACTCACAGAAAGTCCAGGTGAGTTCAAACCCTGCCACAAGGAACACACGGCTTTAGCTGGACAGAAAACAGAACATTGTAACCCAAAACCACCCACCTTTCCCAACTGCGGCAGCAGCATCTCAGCCCAAAAGGGCAGAGTAAAACTTCAACTCACGAGTAAACTGGATCAGGTACACGATGCAAGATATCAGGATTCCAAACAGGATACAACACAGGATACCAAGAACAACTCCTTGCTCACCACAAGAAGACTCCCAAAAAGCCCACATTAAATAGACCTAGAGATCAGACTCGCCCGAAGAGGACAACTCCCCCTGATTAGGCGTTGTAGCTGCTTCTCTCTCTGCAGCTGAAACCCTTTGTGAGTCCCTCCAAGATCCCCAGCGTCTTTCAAAACTTAACGTATCCCTATCATTCCCTGAGGTTTCAGAGGGCCACTCATTATCACTATCAAACCCCAGAAAAGTCTCACTACTGGTGTCTGCATCACACACATCCTGAATCTCCTTTACTTGAGTCCAGTCAAATTCAGTATCACTGTCTTCTGACTATCTTTCCCCATCCCTGAAAAACCCTCAAAGGACTCAGAGTCAGTAGGAGCCATAAGTATTTGCCGTACTCTCTTCCTTTGTGCCAAACTTTCCCTGCTGGAATCACTTGCAGCCCTCTTTCTGCCTGCTCCAGCGTTTAAGTTACTCTCAGCCCCACCCAGTTCCATACTACACTCAGATGCAGTAGATTCGGCATCCTCCCCAGCCCTACTCACAGGCAGAGCCACGGGCTCAATCACAGCAGGAGCCTTTGTGGTTCAAACATATAAATAAGCATACATATTTTGACGTTTACATATATATCGATACATAGATAGATAGATAGATAGATAGATAGAACATGCAACATATAATTGTCCTTCTTTAGGGGTCCTTTTCAAATCTATGATACTATATATCTCTGTGTGTGAATAATATACTGCATGGCTCTTTGTCAGGAGGGCTTTGATTACATTTTCTTGCCCTGATGAAGGGAGTTGGACTGGATGGCCTTAAGTATTTTCTGTTGGGAAGTTTGCCCCAATTCTGTCATTGGTGGATTCAGAATGCTCTTTGACTATAGGTGAACTATAAATATCAGTAACTACAACTCCCAAATGTCAAGGCCTATCTTCCCCAAACTTCATCTGTGTTCATAGTTGGGCATATGGAATATTTGTGCCAAGTTTGGTCCAGATCCATCATTGTTTGAGTCCACAGTGTTCTCTGGATGTAGATGAACTATAACTCCCAAACTCAAGGTCAATGCCCACCAAACCCTTCTAGTGTTTTCTGTTGGTCACGGGAGTCCTGTGTGCCACATTTGGTTCAATTCCATCATTGGTGTAGTTCAGAATGTTTTTTGATTGTTGGTTAACTATAAATCCCAGCAACTACAACTCCCAAATGACAAAATCAATTTTTTTTAGTGATGGGCACTCCTTGGGATAATAGGTATCTTGTGGCAAAATTTAGCAGCAATTTGTCCAGTGGTTTTTGAGTTATGTTAATCCCACAAATGAACATTACATTTTTATTTATATAGATGGCCATCTCTTGTTTGCCTTAAAGATTTGAACTTTTTGGTAGACGTCTGCTGTACATGAAGGTTTCAATTATCTGCTGTAGCTGAAAGAAATGGTAAAAACTTATTTATTCGAATCGTATGTTGCGCTTACATCACGGGTTGGGAACTTTTTTGACTCAAAGAGCCATGAAAGCAAAATATTTGGAAATTTATTTCAGTGAGAGCCATATAATATATATAATATATTTTAAGACTGAATTCAACTAAATGTGAGTATATATGTACATACTATGAGAAAAGGATTCTCCCGGCAGAATGGCGGGACACTTCAGACCTGGCTCTGCGAAAGGCATGCTCAGGACTCTGGGAAGGAAGACAAGACGGAAGGAAGGGGTAAGAAAGAATACAGAGGAAATAAAGGAGGGAGGGGGAGAAGAAGAAATAAAAGAAGAACAAACTATAGAAAAGGAAGCAGGAGAGAGACAAGGAGGGGGAAAGAAAGAAGGAAATGGGAAGGGAGGAAAGGAAAGGGTGGAGAATAGAAAGGAAAGGGAGTGAGGAAAATGTAAAATAATGAAGGGAAAAGAAAAAAGAAGGGGGAGAGAAGGAAGTGAAAAGAAAGGAAGGAGAAGGAAAGGAAGACTTGGGGGAAAAGAACAGAAGAGGAAGGAAGGAAGAGGGAGGGAAAATGGAGGAAAGAAGGAAGGGGAGAGAGGGAGGGAAAAGGAAGGAGAGAAGGAGAAGGAAAAGGTGAAGAGGGAGAAAGAAAGGAAATAGGAGGAAGGAAGAGGGAGAATGGAGGAAAGAAGGAAGGGGAGAGAGGGAGGGAAAGGAAGGAGAGAAGGAGAAGGAAAGGGTGAAGGAGAAAGGAAGGAAGAGGGAGAATGGAGGAAAGAAGGAAGGAAGGGGAGAGAGTGAGAGAAAAGGAAGGAGAGAAGGAAAGAATGGAAGAGGAAGGAAGGAAGGAACGAAGAGGGAGGGAGGAAAAAGAATGAAAGAAAAAGAGAGGGAAAAAGAAAAGAAGAGAAAGGGAGGAAGACGGAGGAGGGCGCGAGGCCAAGGTGGACCTTGGTGTTGACGACGAGGGCGTCCCCTGGGGGCAGTGAGGCCGGGTCAGGCCCGCCTCCTTCCCCGTGGCGGAGGATGAAGAGGAAGACAAGGACGAGGCGCTGCCGCCGGGCTCCGCCATCCCCGGTGAAGAGGGCGGAAGGCCCCGAGAGCAGCAGGGAATGAGGAAGAGGACGTGGCGCATTTGCGTCACTCCTCCCCGCTGCATGCTGGGAAACCGAGGCGCGGGCTGCTCTGGAGAGCCGGATGCAATCATGAAAAGAGCCATATCTGGCTCCCGAGCCGTAGGTTCCCTACCCCTGACTTACATGAACAAAAATGTTAAAGCTAACAAGAGAAGTAACTTCTGTACTTTACAGTGCATTCCTATATACTGTATGTCTGTTCAGAATTAAGCTCCACTGTATTCTATGCACTTGATGCACAGGTAAGATATAAGATTGTACTGTTGAGCAATTTTATGTCATTGACATAAGGTCTCGTTCTAAAATTTCCACAAAGTGAGTATTTTGTCGACTCCACTAAATAGCTTGATAAAGCAAACAGGACTTACTATAATGTGTCAACATTTGACAGTAAACCACCCTGTTTCTTCACAACTGACTTATCTTTGTCACAGTTTTGCAGACGGCAAAAACATGCTGGAAAGAGATTTTTCACTCGTGTAAGGTGATTTATAGATACCATTTCACAGAACAATGTCTGAATTGCTTTACTGCTATTGACTTTTTAAAAAAGTTTCTAAGATGCAGAGTTTTCACTCAACAGATTCTTTGATTAAAGAGTGCCATCCTTATCTGTCCGGATGCTGCTTTCGTTTCACTCCAAGGCTGAGAAATAGAATTTCACGTAAGCTGAGTTAACTGTTTTGCTTTCCATGATTTGGAAATAGGCCAAGCAAAAAGCTTTGCATTACAGCCTATGCACACACACCTTTTAGATAAGGACTCCAAGGTAAAGTGAAAAGGTTTTTTCAACTGTCAAAAGTGGGGTTAAATAATACTAGTAATATATTAGTAATATTATTTATAGGTAAAGGTTTCCCCTGGCATTAAGTCCACTCGTGTCCGACTCTGCGGGTTGGTGCTAATCTCCATTTCTGTTATCTGTAGACGCCTCCAAGGTCATGGGGTTGGCATGACTGCATGGAGCGCCATTACCTTCCTGCCGGAGCAGTACCTATTGATCTCACATTTGCATATTTCGGACTGCTAGGTTGGCAGAAGCTGGGGCTAATAGCAGGAGGCTACACACTAGGACAAGAAGAGTTTGTGCTCTATATACAAAAAACCATTGCAATTTTGTTATCATAACATATTTCATTAACAAGTTTATAAAGCATGTAATATATTCCAATAAATACAGTGCAAATAAAGTGCAAAATACTTAGCATATAGGAGTCTGGAGTATCTGGAAGTCCGTAATGGGAAATCAAAGTTCGTAGTGTCTATAATCCGGATTAAATGTCCGCCTGGGACGGGTCCATCAATTGTTTGAAGTAGGTGTGAAAAAGGATTTCCTATAGGTAGTTATAATCCAAAGTTCGACATCCGCGAAACAATATAGCAAACTCCAATGCTCCGTGCTAGATTTGTGCAGGTTGCTTTATAAACCAAGGTTGTACAGTAGTTCCGTGTGGACGCCTGACGGTATTACATGGAGCTCAACCATTTCTCAGGGAGTTCCAAAGCTTCCTCAGAGGCAATCCTTGGGAGTATTGTACTCTATTTGGAAAATTGCAGGCATATTGTATCATAGCATTATACACGATTTGAATCATAGAGAGATGCAGGCTCTATTGACCTTTATTTGTACCATGCTTTTTTTCTTCACAAGGAGATTTTTGTGCTTGGATGGGAGACCATTGATGAACAGTAGATGCTGTAGACCAGTGTTTCCCCAACCTTTTTTGAGCCACAGCACACTTTTAACATTAAAAATCCGGGGCACACCACCAACCAAAATGACACAAAATGACACTCTAACACAGTAAAGAACGGCTGGGGATGGTGGCCTGCTGGGAGCAGCTGCTGGGAGTGCGAAGCCGGGGAGGGAGGAGCCAGGCCGTGCCATGCCCCGCCCCTACCCCGCTTCAGTTCTCCCACAACCGCCAGCCTTGAGGGGCAGTGCCAAGCAAGCATTGTGCTGGCTCTGCCACTGCTGGCTTGGCACTGCCCCTCAAGGCTGGCAAGCTGTGTGAGCCCCCCCGGCTTCAGCTCTCCCACAGAGGAGGAGCATGAGCGGTGGATGGGCTTCAGTGGGCAGGGCTCCTCCTCTGCGCGGCTTCTGCGAGCGAGGGGCAAGAGTCTTGGTGGGAGTCATGGCGGAGTGGAGGCTGGCTGGGGAAACGGCCGAAGGAGGCGGTGCCCCGGCCCCTTCTTCTTTTTCTTCGCTGCCGCCCGGCCCTTCCTCCTCCTCCCTCAAGCAGCAGGAGTTTGGCAGGAGGAGGGGGGAAGGAAGGGGGGCAGAGAGCTTTTCTCGCGGCACACCTGATGATTGCTCATGGCACACTAGTGTGCCACGGCACACTGGTTGAGAAACACTGCTTTAGACTACATTTTAGGCCTCTTCTACACTGCCTTATATTTCAGGATCTGATCTGAGATTATCTGCTTTGAATCGGATTATATGAGTCTACACTGCTACATAACTTGGGATAAGCAGATAATCTGGGATCAGATCCTGGGATATAAGGGCAGTGTTGAAGGGGCCTTAGAAGATGGAAGAGGAGAATCCATCTCTAAACATTCCTTGTCCAAGAAAACCCTATGAAATCAATGGGTTACCATAAATCAACAGGTGACATGACGATGCACATACACATTTAAAGAACGATTACTGAAGAAACTTCAGCTGTACAAGTACTGAGCACACCCTCGCTCCACCACCCACAACCTCACACCTTGGTTATTACCAGAAAGAAGGAAATTAAGAAAGATTGTTGCAGTTTTTCCTTCTGTTCCAAGAATAGAGCTATTTATCTACCATTTTGACAGTAACATGCGGTGCCTTTCCCTACCTAAAATCACTTGAAGCCACTGGCCATGGTGTCAGAAAAAGCATAATGACATAAAATCATGTAATGCATAAATTTTGAAAATTCATAATTTTGATCACAGAAGTCTGGTTTTGCTGTTGTATTATTTTTAGCTGCTGAAAAGGAGTCTCTATCCTCTGCTACATGCAGAGCCATTTGCGGAACCATTAGATCCTCACAGTATAGCAATTTGACATACCGGTAGTTGCTGCATTCCCTCATCTAGATTCATTTTGCGAGAGTGCAATGCTGAAAGGGAGACCCCACTGCAGGCGGATTGACTTAATGAAAAAGGCATTGGTTTTGAGTTTGCAAGACCTAAGCAAGCCATTGATGACCATGGACTTCACCAGATGGCTTGAGGGTTCTGTTTCCATATGCTGCATAAACAGCACTGGGGGAGTTCCATGGAGGCCATCACATGATGGAAAGACACTTTTGGTGGGACTCCATGGGGCTCTGTTTCCGGAGCACATGGAAACTAGGCCCTAAAACCGTCTTCAGGAGTTGGGTGTTGTCATTTATTTATTTATTTATTTATTTATTTATTTATTTATTTATTTATATCCTGCTATATCTCTCCCGAATGAGACTTAAACCACCTTCACATAAAAGCATTAGCATACAATTTAATATATACAAATATGCAAACATTAAAACAGGATTAAATATAAACAGTATTAAAAATTCCCAGTTAAAAAACATATTCAATTTTTTAAAAAACCAGCACCCCATGACTTGATTTTTAAAACCTTCATCTTTTAATAATAATAATAATAATAATACACTTTATTTATATTCCGCTCTTCTAACCCCGAAGCGGACTCAGAGCGGATTACAGGTACACATACTTAGCAGACAATCCCTGCCGTTTCCATATACACACATATAGATGAACAGAGGCAAACTCTGGCCACCAGGGGGAGCTGACGCACTCCTCATCTCTCAGCGTTCCCAGTGTTCCTTGTTGTTCCTTCCGCATTCCTCAGCGTTCCTGGAGTTCTTTAATGGCCTCATAATTCAGTCAAAATTTGCCTCCCCACTTAATGTGGTACCTTTATCTCCTACTTGACAGGTGCAACCGTCTTTCGGGCTGGAAAGGTCGACAGCAGGCTACACTTATAGGTCTAGCACCCACCTCGACCCAGGCAGGCCTCAAACTCATGACCTATAAAAACCTACCCGACTAAAAAGGTTTTAATCTGCCGCCGGAAGGATAACAGGGAGGGGGACCATTCTGGCTTCCCTTGGCAGGGTGTTCCAGAATCAAGAGACAGCCACCGAGAAGGCCCATTCTCTTGTTCCCACCAACTGAGCTTGAGATGGTAGTGGGCCCTCTCCTGAAGATATCAAGAATTGGGCAGGTTCATACAAGGGGATGTGGTCAGCCAAATAGCCTGGACCTGAACCATCTAAGGCAGTGTTTCTCAACCTGGGGGTCAGGACCCCTGGGGGATCGCATGGGGATATCAGGGGTCGCCAAAGACCACCAAAAACTACAGTATTTTCTATTGGTCATGGGGATTCAGTGTGGGAAGTTTGGCCCAATTTCTTCATTGGTGGGGTTCAGAATGCTATTTGATTGTAGGTGAAGTATAAATCCAAGCAACTACAACTGCTAAATGTCAAGGTCTATTTTCCCCAAACACTACCAGTGTTCACATTTGTGCTTCTTGGGTATTCATGCTAAGTTTGGTCCTGATCCATCATTGTTTGACTCCACAGTGCTCTCTGAAGGTAGTTGAGCTACAAGTCCCAAACTCAAGGTCAGTGTCCACCAGACCCTTCCGGTATTTTTTGTTGGTCATGGGAATTCTGTGCGCCAAGTTTGGTTCAATTCCGTCATTGGTGGAGTTCAGAATGCTCTCTGATTGTAGGTGAACTATAAATCATAGCAACTACACTTCTGAATGATAAAATCACACACCCAACCATACCAGTATTCAAGTTTGGGCGTATAGGGGAGTTGGTCTAGTGAATGACACCCTGCATATCACATATTTACATGACAATTCATAACAGTAGCAAAATTACAGTTATGAAGTGGCAACAAAATAATTTTATGGTTGGGGGTCACCACAACATGAGAAACTGTATTAAGGGGTCACAACATTCGGAAGGTTGAGAACCACTGGTCTAGGGCTTTAAAGCTCATAACCAGCACTTTGAATTGTGCCCGGAAACAGACTGGCAGCCAGTGGAACTGTTTCAATAGGTGGGTTGTCCGCTCCTTGTAGCCAGTCCCAGTTAGCAACCTGGCTGCAGCTCTTTGGACCAGCTGAAGTTTCCGAGCGCTCTTCAAAGGCAGCCCCACGATACAGTAATCCGGACAGGATATACCTAAGGCATGCACCACTGTGACCAGATCTGGCTTCTCAAGGAATGGGCCCACAGTTGGCGCACAAGTTTTAATTGTGCAAAGGCACTCTTGGCCACCACCAACACCTGGACCTCCAGGTTCAGTGTCAAGTCCAGGAGGACCCCCAAAATATAGATCTGTGTCTTCAGGGGGAATGTGACTCCATCCAGCACAGGCTGAATCTCTATTCGCTTGTCTGCCTTCTGACCGACCAGGAGTCTTCTATCTTGTCTGCATTAAGTTCTAGTTTGTTTGCCTTCATCTAGTCCAGGGCTGTCCAACTGGCGGCCCTGGGGCCGTACACGGCCCCCCAGCCTGTTGGCTCCGGCCCCCGCTATGCCCCCGGCCGCCATTTTTAATTTTAAAAAAAATTTAAATGGCGGCCAGGGGGGAGGGGAGGCGGGGAAGGGAGGAGGAAGTGAGCCAGCTCCTCCTCCCTGCACCACCTCTTTTTCCCTCTCTCGCCGGCGCCGATGCAAACTGGTTTGCATCGGCGCCCGAGAGAGGGACAAGGGGCGTGCAGGGAGGAGGAAGAGAGCTAGCTCCTCCTCCCTGCACTGCCCTCTTCCCTCCTCTCAGAGCCGATGCCTTGGAAGGAGGGGGTCCCCCCGCAGTGCCTCCTCCCTTCCAAGGCATCACGGGAGCTGGCGAACTCCCCGCCAGCCTGGATGGCTGGGGGGGCGAGAAGCGGCTCGCTTCCCCGCGAGCCTTCAGGTTTGGGGGAAGGGTTTTCACCCGGCACTCGAGACGCGAGTGCCGGGCAAAACCCTTCCCCAAACCTGAAAGGCTGGCGGGAAAGCAGCGGCGCTTCTCGCTTCTCCCACCAGCCATCAGGCTGGCGGGGAGCTTGCCCAGCTCCGTGTCCCTCTGCTCAGAGAGACACAGGAGCTGGGCGAAAACCCTCTCGACCTGGAAGGCTGGCGGGGAAGCAAGAAGCGCCGCTCGCTTCCCCACCAGCCTTCAGGTTTGGGAAGGGTTTTCGCTCAGCCCCTGTGTCCCTCTGCTCAGAGAGACACAGGAGCCGGGCGAAAACCCTCCCCGAAGCCTGGAAGGCTGGCGGGAAAGCGAGCGGCGCTTCTCGCTTCCCCACCAGCCATCCAGGCTTGCGGTAGGGTTTCCCTGGGTGACGTTAGGCTGGGTGACGTCAGGCGTCACCCAGCCTAACGTCACCCAGGGAAACCCTCCTGAAAATGGGCGGGCCATGCAGGAGGCCGGCCACGCCCCCGGGAGCGGCCACACCCCCGGGAGCGGCCATGCCCCCGCTCACTGATCACCTGCGGCCC
Organism: Anolis apletophallus; assembly: GCA_030556195.1. Classification (NCBI taxonomy): domain Eukaryota; kingdom Metazoa; phylum Chordata; class Lepidosauria; order Squamata; family Anolidae; genus Anolis; species Anolis apletophallus. The sequence goes on along the minus strand of JARBWK010001944.1, from coordinate 5,785 downwards.
CCCAGGTGATCAGCCCTTGGGCCGGAAGAAGTTGGACAGCACTGATCTAGTCCATTAACACCATTACAGGTGTTAGATGACTCCAAACTGCTCAAAATGGGGAAAGATGGGTAGAAGATGGGAAAGGATTTGGGATGGCCAGCTACCCCAGAAAATGAGGAAAGATGGTAGGAAATGAAGGAGGACATTCCCTCCACTCCCCCTGCTTTCCCCCTACCTATCTGATGACGTCCTAAGACATATATATATATATATATATATATATATATATATATATTTGGAGCATTTCTATCTCATCCTTCTCAACCTTTGAAGAGGGACTCAGGACGGCTACCAACAAGCTCTACTCACTGCAGAACAATAAATAACATAGCATAAAATACAATTAGCTTAAATTAAAACAATTATAAATATACATGAAAACAATTCACCAGTTCATATCATCATCCAAATCAATCCATTGCTGTCTGCTAAAAACATAATCTTACCAGCAAATCAGTCTATTCTGCAAATGCTTGATCCCACAACCAGGATTTGAGCTTCTTCCGGAAGGTCATGAGGGAGGGGGCAGATCTAAGAGGGAGGGGGCCACCACTAAGAAGGCCCTGTCTCTCGCCCCCACTAAATGCAACTGCAATGGCAGTGGGATCGAGAGCAGGGCCTCCCCAGATGATCTCTGAGGTCTCTTGTTCATGTGGTTGTCATAACTCAACTTGGTGACAAATAACAACCACTTCTGTGTGCACTAGACCAGTGTTTCCCAACCAGTGTGCCGTGGCACACTAGTGTGCCGTGAGCGATCATCAGGTGTGCCGTGGGAAATTGGCACTCTCCCCCCTCCTAGCAGCCCCCTCACAGGTTTCTAAGAAACAAATTGAGCCTCTCCGCTTGGATTTTTTTTTTACTATTTCACTGGATTTTTCAAAAGTTGCCTCCCCACTTCCAAGGAATTGTTTACAACAGCTTCATGACATCCATAGTTAACTGGAAGCAAGTTTCACTCAGAATGAAATTTCACAAAGGTATGGAAAACAAGCTCTATGAGGAGTGGCTTGAAGAGCTGGGCATGTTTAGCCTGAAAAAGAGAAGGCTGAGAGAAGACATGATAGCCATGTATAAATATGTGAGAGGAAGTCATATCTATGTTGTGTTCATCGAAACAGGCCCAGGTTTCACACTGAGTGTATAAATACATTTAAAAACATATTAACTATATGTATTACTGTGTTAGAGTGTCATTTTGTGTCATTTTGGTTGGTAGTGTGCCCCAGGATTTGGTAAATGTAAAAAATGTGCCGCGGCTCAAAAAAGGTTGAAAAACACTGCACTAGACAGTGTAGCTAATAACAAGAAATGCTGGGATCTGCAGTCCAAGAACATCCAGAAGGCAAGAAATCCTGGAATAGTTCGTGGCTGCCAGGCTGGCAATTGTGGTGCTAGTTTGGTGGCTTTTAAAAACTGTGCACTTGTGCCCTGAAATTATTCATTCAGTCACTCTTAATTCTTTTTGTTCCATGGTGCAGATGTATTACAAACAACACACCATGCTCGCTCAAGTAAATGCTCAAATAGTGTTGATTTTGACTGAAGACAACCACAATTTTTGGGTGGAAAAGTTCATGGGAGGTGTGATCTATCATTTCCTTTCCGTCTTTTTTCTTATCAAACACCTCCCCTTGCATTTTTCAGGTGGGGAGTCCTACGAAGTTAAAATATGTCTTTCCTTCAATGCCACCAAAGATTTGATAGGCAAATGGTTTACTAGAAAAGAATGGAGCATTGCCGTACTGTGGGAACTCCTTCTCGGGATTGTAGCAGAAGTGGAGAGGCCTCCCATATCATTTGACCCTCACCCAGGGAAAACAAACTTCGACATATGGCTCTTCACCCACCGAGTCTCGTTCACGAGCACCTGCACATCATGGCAGTTACTGCAAGATCATTACGTTGCTCTGTTCAGGGTGTTTTATGGCCAACCTGCCAACTGAATTTCTCATGCCACCGAATGAAGAGCTTTGCTTTTGCAGCTGGTGCTGCCAACGACAGGCAGGCAAATACTTTCTAGACAACCTCAGCTGCCCAACACCAGGTGCAGTGGTTGTCAGCTGCTTATATCTGGATTCCCACTGGGGAAGGTAATGCAGATGCAATCTACAAAGAAAGTGAGAAATAGAACTCAAAAAACCAATTTTCCCTCCTTGGGAGAAACTGCATTTTATATTTGAACAGTGCAACATCCACTCCACAGCCTGGCAATATCCTGTTCTCTTTCTTTCTTTCTTTTTCTGAGAAATGCAATTTCATGATTCCTGTACACTGATAAAAATAGTCAACCAAAAATGAAATGTTCAGGCCGCTCTGAATTTCCTGGACACCATCTATTTATGTGAACAAATCTTCCAAACAAATCTATTTCTCCTGCTACGAATTGTCAAGTGACAGAATGTCATTGTTCAGTAAGTCAAGAGCTTTGGTCATTCAAAAAGAAGCAGTCAAAATATATAAAGGTAAAGGCTTCCCTTGACATTAAGTCTAGTTATATCCAACTCTGGGGGGTGGTGCTCATCTCCATTTCTAAGTCGAAGAGCTGACATTGTCCATAGATGCCTCCAAGATCATATGGCCTGCATGATCCGAGCTACGGTTATCTCGAGACTGGACTACTGTAACGCCCTTTACATTGGCCTGCCCTTGTCTCTGATCCGGAAACTTAAGCTCGTCCAGAATGCCGCTGCACGACTTCTTACTGGAATTCCGGTGAGAGGTCACATAACTCCCATCCTTCTGCAGCTCCACTGGCTCCCGGTCGAGCACTGGATCACTTTCAAGGTGATGGTGTTAACCTTCAAGGCCTTGCATGGTCTGGGGCCATTGTATCTGAGGGACCATCTTATCCCCTATCAACCCCAGAGATCACTTAGCTCTGAACATCTGAACCTCCTTGAGGTACCCAGTGTTAAATCTATCCGCTTGGCATCCACCCGGCGTAGAGCTCTTTCTGTGGTGGCACCATCAGTTTGGAATACTATTCCAAATGAAGTCCGGGCCTTGCAAGACCTACCATCATTCCGCAAGGCCTGCAAGACTCATTTCTTCCGGTTAGCATTCGATTGCTAAATTGTATAACTATTTTGCCAATTTTAAATGCTGTTTTGATTGTATTATGTTTTTATGTGTTTGTAAACCGCTCCGAGCCCTCGGGGAGTGGCGGCATACAAGTTCAAATAATGAATAAATAAGTAAATGAAGCGGGGAGATTTTCCACTATAAATAAATACATTGTGACATATTTGTCTTTTTATATTCACAAGAAATAGCTGTTGCTATCAATTTGCAATGAAATGAAATGAATGAAAAGAATGAAATAATGTTGAACAATAAGGTCAAGGAACTTTCCTTCCTTTTTATGTTATTTTCTTCTTTGTGTGTGTGCTCCCCAAAACCATGGCAAGGAGGGTCTCGATGAAGCTCGAAAGATAAAAATTTATACTTATAAAAGAATAAAGGCAAGAGGAAAAGACCAATAAATTACTAGATTAATTATGATAGATTGTGGGTAAAGGTATTATAAATGACAGATTGTACTTTGATTAATGAATATTATCAAGAATATGAAATAAGCTATAAGAATGAGTAGAGTACTACTGTCATATATTCAATTTTAGAGTAAGAGCATAGAGGAACCTCATGTATAAAGAAAAAGTGAAGAACATATGTAATAGTGAGGAATTAGAATGGAAGTCAACATTCCTGTTACCCCTTTTCCCCATCCCTTTTTCCTATTGTGTTTATGTATGTTTGATAAAATGGAAACTTTTAATAAAAATATCTTTGGAAAAAAAAGTAAATGAAGCGGGGTTCCTCAAACTAAGGCCTGGGGGCCGGACACGGCCCTCCCAGGTCATTTACCGGCCCCCACTCAGGGTCAACCTAAGTCTGAAACGACTTGAAAGCATACAACACTCTCTTTGGCATTACTTCACGAACGAAGTTTCTTAGGAAGGACTCATCCCACGCTTTCTACAAGCGCATTGATGATTTGGAGGTTGGATGTGTCCTTCAAGCCTGTGCAATGGATTTTTCTGGTGGAGTGCATTGTGCACAGAACTGGCCTCACCCTTTAAACCAAAGGTTCATCTGCTGGGGCCTAGCAAGCTTAGGACGGTGGCAGCGAGGCCCTCTGGTCGTAGGTTTGAGTTTCCTTCTCTAGATGGTTGACCTTACAGGGTTAGACGAGCACCATCTGCCCGGGTTTGAAATCAGAGTTTTCCTTCTCCTAGGATGGTTTCCAAAAGACTAGAGAGCCCATCCTACCCGTCAACACTCTTTGTCAGACCCTTCGGTTGTGACCTGTCTGGCATGGGAGGCCCTACCGGTGGCTATGCCACAGCCAGCATAGCTCACAACTTCAATAGGGTACGCAAGCCTCTCCCCCGCGACAAGGGGGCGCCAATGGAGAGGTAAAAGCATACAACAACAATCCTATGTCATCAGCCAAAAGGAAGCCCCCACTTTCCATTAAAATACTAATAAGTTTATATTTGTTAAAATTGTGCTTCATTTTAATTATTATATTGTTTTAAGTGTTTTTTGCACTACAAATAAGAGGTGTACAGTGTGCATAGGAATTCATTCATGTTTTTTCCCCAAATTATAATCCGGTCCTCCAACAGTTTGAGGGACTGTGACCTGGCCCTCTATTTAAAAAAGTTTGAGGACCCCTGGCATGGAGCATTGTTATCTTCCCACCTGAGTGGAACCTATTAATCTACTCACATTTGCATGTATTCAAACTGCTAGGTTGGCAGAAACTGGGCTAACAGCGGGAGCTCACCCCACTCCCCGGATTCGAACCGCCAAGTTTTGGTCAACAAGTTCAGCAGCTCAGCAGTTTAACCCACTGCACCACCAGGGGCTCCTTAACTAAAATATTATGTTCAAAAAGAGTGATTGGGATGTACTCTAATCGTCTGCATATTTACATGTATTGCACTGAATTCAATGAGTTTTACTTTGAAGCCAATGTGCACAGTTAGGCTGCAATTTGGTCATACATTTTGGGTGGTTAAAATGTTGTGAATGAATAACGTGTTCCCATTATTTCTAACAATGTTTGAAATGTAAGTTGTTGTCATTGCTTACTGCATTGCTTGCTCTTTTTAATTCCCCTTTCTTCTAATTAATTGTTGGAACTGATAAAAGGAAAAGATGTTTTCTACTAAGTATTTTTTTAAAATTTAGTTCTTACAGAAATGATGTAAGAATCCGGAAAATACAAATATAACACCTCTCAACAAAGGATCCCCCAGGCAGGAATCAGCCAGGTTTTGAGGCTGCAAGGCCATTCAGTGCTAATCAAGGTGGCCAATCGCAACATTCACACATGCCTCAAGCAGACAAGAGTTCTTTCTCCCACCCTGGACGTTCCGCAGATAGATAAACCTCACTTGCCTAGCTTCCAACAGACCTCACAACCTTGGAGGATGCCTGCCATAGATGTGGGCGAAACGTCAAGAGAGAATGCTTCCGGAACATGGCCATGCAGCCCTGAAAACTCACAACAGCCCAATATAAATAAGACTCAACAAGAAGACAGGTGTTCCCTATTCCTTAAAACAGTACATATTATGTCATTTAGATTCAAAATGACCATGTTTTATAGATTGCCATATATGGTGTATTATGATATTGTATACTATGATACCATGTCTATGCTTTAATGCTTTGTGGAATGCTTTATGTATGTCGAGATGACTCATTATGTATAATTTCTCACAGACTTATT
>JARBWK010001943.1:0-16736 GCA_030556195.1 Anolis apletophallus | reverse complement strand
CTATCCACAATGCTCTGCGGCCTCTTTTTGAGAAGACACGCCGAATGGGTCTTGAAGAGAAACGACAACGCGGAAAGAACCGCAACTTGGAGACTTTCTGCTGTGCTTTCTGCAACCGGACTTGCCTATCTCAGATTGGTCTTTTTAGTCATCAACGCTTGCAAAAAGCGTGGGATGAGTCCTTCCTATGAATCTTCGTTCGCGAAGTAATGCCGAGAGATTATTGTTATTTATTTGAAGAAAGAATCACACCATCATGCAAAACCAACAAATACTGACCTTTGCAGCAGCATATAGATCCGGGGCGTGATCGGAAGGAGGTAGTCGGCCACGGAGACGTCGGTGCTGATGACTTTGTGGACCAGGTCGATGATGGGCTTGACCCGCTGGCAGTGCTGCAGGACGTCTGGGAAAAGAAAAGGGGGTTTATTCAGGAAGCCTCCACTTTCTAAAAGGCACTGAAGTGAGCGGAGGAGCCACAAATACAACCAGAAGCAGGTTGTTGCTGTCAGCTCTCGAGCCGGGAAGAAAACAAGATTTCCTTAGCAGGTTTGTTCGACAATTCAACAATGAGTAAATTATTATTATTATTATTATTTCAAAATAAAAATAGATACCAATAAAATTACATTAATTGAGGCATCCGCAGGTTCAATGTTTTTGAATATTTACATAAGTAATAACATTATTATTATTATTATTAGTGAATCACAACATGATGAGTCCACAGCAAACAAGATCATTCTGTTGGCTGTTGTATTGGATCACACGTCGGACACTTCCCAAATGTGATGTATCGACAAATAATGCGTGCAGATCCCAGTATGGTGTCCTTTTAGATCTTACAAGTGGGGATTTTGTCGGAGTTGGTTGTGTTTAAGTGCAGGCCAAGGTCTTTAGGCACTGCACCTAGACTCGTACAATTAAAACGTTATTGAAAACTAAACCGAAAGGCCTTCAAGTCCGAATGGAGGAAAGGAAAGAGAGGGCATGGGACTGGCGCCATGAAGGTTGTCCAGAAAGACTCACCGGCCGTGGAGACAACGTGCAGCAGCATTTCAATCTCGCAGGTGAAGAGCGTCCAACTGCTGTAGGAATACTCCCAGCGGACCAGAAAGGCCCCGTCGTCCAGCATCACTTGCCCCAGCGTTCCTTGTGGGATCCTCAGGTTGGTCTGGCCCAGCCCTAGAGAGCAAAGCAGAGTCATCACTCAAGAAGGCAGCTGGTCGCCAGCCCTGTTTCTATTGCTGTTCATGCACAGATCCCATAGTGATCCGAGCGGAAAGGCGGCGCAACATAGATCAATGCAAGTTGAGGGTTGCAATGTTTCATTTATGCCAACATCGTGCTTGTTTTGGCAACCTTCAAGCTTTATTTCTCCATGGGCTAAGAGAAAAACCAGCAGACAAATAATAATAACAATAATGATGAAATGATTTTATTTTCCCAGTGGCCAAGAAAAAAAGTGGTATACTAATACTAAAACTAATCATAATAACAACCTAATAATAATGAAATGATTTTATTATCCCAGTGGCTAAGAGAAAAAGCGGTATACTACTACTACTACTACTAATAATAATAATGAAATGAATTTATTTTCCCAGTGGCCAAGGATCAAGCAGTATACTACTACTACTATTAATAGTAGTAGTATGAATGACAAGATGGCGACTGCTGTGGAGCTCCCTCTGGGTGAGCTCCGGCATGACCTCTCTGATTCCCAGGACATATTAGGCCGATCATGCTGCCCCCCCTCTGGGGGGAGAGGCAGTTGATCGCCAGATTCAGGGTCACTTTTGGTGACCCACAGACACCGGAGAATGTAATCTGGCTGGGGAAAGCTTCTGGACTTCCTGGACTTCCAAGGAGGACACCAAAAACGCCTGGAAATGGCTGGGTCATCCGACCGGTAACGGCTTCGGGTGCACGATTCCTGAGGAGGTTCGGTAGGAGATCGTTGGGCAAATGCCCTCCCCACTACCCTCGACGACCCCCTGAAGGTTGAGCCTCTCCCAGCCCGGGAATTAACCCCCTGAGAGATGCGGTCCCTTGCGGAGCAGCTCCCCAAGGAGGCCACGACGGGAGGGGCCGGGACTTTACCACCGACCAATTTGACCGAAAGGCCTACGCACCGGGAAACAGCCTGCCGGTGCCCCTGAATTCCCTGGAACCCCCCAGACCAGCGGGACCCTGGCCAACTCGACCCTGGCCTGTATGCAGAGCTCATTGTAGAATACAACGAGCTCGCGGCCCAGATGGAGAAGTTTCGGGAGAGGTTTGGCGGCATTCTGGAGTTGACGGGCATGCCATGCCCCCAACTTCCCCGGATCCCAGTCCCGGATGACGTGCCTGGTGGACCCCCCATGCAGGTGGACCTCCCCACGAGCCTCAGCCGGACCCGCGGCGACCCAGACTTCGCCTGGGACCACTCTTGGGACTTCCCCACTAGCTCCGTGGCGGACTAATCCCTGCCGAGGAGCTAGTGGCGGCAGAAATCTAACCCCCAGGGGCCAGGCCGACTCACGAGTGTCAAGCCCGAGCCCCGATGACCAGGGTGAGTCGTCTACCTGCCTGGCCTACAACGAGGAAGCACAGGATGTTCCCGAGACTCACCAGCCGCATGCAGAGGACCCGCTGGAGGACCTCGACATCACGGCCAGCCTGGCGTTCCCCCGAAATTCCCGGGTCCGCCGGCGCCGCTACGCGAAGAGCTGGGGGAGTCAGCTGGAGATGGAGCGTCCCAATATGGCGACCGGCCTTGAGGACGCTCCACTCAGCCATGTGCCGGACCCCGAGGAGGAAACAGGACCCGGAAATGATCGCCTTCGGAAGCCCCGCCTCTGGAGGATACCCACACGGAAGTCCCGCCTTTGGAGGACCCCGACGACAGCACAGCCCTGACCGGAAGCAAGCCACCCATAGAAGGAGCGCCGCCGCCGGAGGAGGAAGCATCGAGACGAGGCGGGTCTCAGGTGGAGCTCTTCGCCCGAGAGGATCGGGCGCAGGGGTCAGGTCCTCCGCCAACCCACCGGACGGTTGGAGGAGTGGAGGAGGCATCCAGTACCAAGGTTGGCTGGGCCAGGGAGGACCCTTCGGACCTTCCGACCAAGGACTTTCTGGAGCTCCAGCTACCGGCGGCCGGAACCCAGAGTGGCTAATCCAGCAAGGACTGCTGTCTCGGACAGCTGGCGGAGGCCTACGTCCACCCAGGGCAGGCGATTTGCCAGCAGCCTGCCCACGATGCCCTCCGCTCGCGCCTTGGTACCAGCGATCCTCTTGGGCCCTCCCCGCCTGCCTTCTTTTGACGGCGGGGTAGGGTCCCAGTAGGTATCGCTGTTGACTCCTTTCTCCCTCCCCTCGTCCCTTGCCCCCACCCTTGTGTTCTTACCCATGTCTATTGTATTTGTTGTCATTTGTTTGTCACTGCTGTATTGTTTATATGTCACCTGTAAGTCGCCCGGAGCACTTTCCGTGGAGGGCGACTCATAAGTAATAAATTTATTATTATTATTATTATTATTATTATTAATATTAATAATAATAATGAAATGATTTTATTTTCCCAGTGGCCAAGAGAAAAAGCGGTATACTACTACTACTATTAATATTAATAATGAAATGATTTTATTTTCCCAGTGGCCAAGAGAAAAAATGGTATACTACTACTACTACTAATCATAATAATGAAATGATTTCATTTTTATTTATTTATTTATTTATTTATTATTGTGGCTTCTAGGCCGCCGACTCCCGAGGGCTCGCGGCGGCTCACAACAGGGTTAAAAACAGGGTTAAAACATCAAGATCAACATACAATTAAGCAGCAGCAACACATTAAAATACAATAAAATACAGCATAAAACAGATAAGAAGCAGCATCACACCCGGGCAGACGGAACAACATGTTGGAGGGCTTACTCATTGAAGGCCTGCCTAAATAGATGGGTCTTGCAGGCCCGTCTAAATTGCAGTAAGTCCCTCGAAGCCCTAGTGCCGGCCGGCAGGGCGTTCCATAAGCGTAGGGCTATAACTGAGAAACGCCCTCCGGCGGGTTGCTGTCAAGTGCGCCCGACTTTATCGTTGGTATTACCAAAAGGTTGGCATCTTCGGATCGGAGTGGTCTCGGAGGGCAATAAGGGGTGAGGCGGTCCTTCAGATACGCTGGCCCCAGGCCGTATAAGGCCTTAAAGGTAAGAACCAACACTTTGAAGGCGATCCGGTGCTCAATGGGCAGCCAGTGCAGGTCCTGCAAGATTGGTGTTATACCACCTTGCCCAGGTACGAAAGATTCGACACTGGGCGGTAGATGGACACCCAGGCTCTTCACCGACGGCGCTGGATGCAGCGCCGTCCCGTCCAGGGTCGGAAGCCGGACCTCCACCCCGCCCGGGCGGCCCAGCCACAAGATCTCCGTCTTCGCGGATTCACCCCAACCTACTGGCTCGCAGCCATCCAGTAGCGGCCGAGGCAATGCTGGAAATTATCGGGGACGGACCCCGGTCTGCCCTCCACCCTCAGAATGAGCTGGGTGTCATCAGCGTACTGGTGACAGACCAGCCCATAACTCACGCACCAGCTGTGCAGCGGCTGCATGTATATGTTAAATAACAGAGGGGAGAGGATGGCCCCTGAGGGACTCCACAAACCAATGGGGAGCCCTCGGAGACCGCTTCACCCCTCCTCACACGCTGAGACCGCTGGTGGAGAAAGGAGGTCAGCCATTTATGGGCAGTCCCCCTCACTCCAGCCATGGCCAGGCGGTGGATCAAAAGATTGTGGTCGACCGTGTCAAACGCTGCCGTGAGGTCCAATAACACGAGAAGCGCAGACCCGCCTTGGTCGAGCTGGCAGCGGAGTTGATCTGTGATGGAGACCAGAACCGTCTCCGTCCCGTGCCCCGAACGGAAGCCGGACTGGAAGGGGTCTAACCATGTTGCATCATCTAGGAAGGGTTGCAGCTGCTCCATTACTGCCCTCTCAACCACCTTGCCCAGGTACGAAAGATTCGACACTGGGCGGTAGTTGGAGGAACCATGAGGTCCAATGATGGTTTCTTCAGTAATGGAGCTACCACCGCCTCTTTTAAGCACTCTGGAAAGACTCCTTGCTCAAGGGAGCTGTTTATGATATTCAACAGAGGCCCGTAACCCCTCAGGCAAGATCTAACAAGCCAGGAGGGGCACGGGTCGAGGAGCAGGTGGTAGGGCGAGCTGCAGCCACTATCCTATCAACAGCATCTGCGTCCAGTGGCCGAAACCGGTCGGGTGGGCCCGGCGGAGGGCCACGGGGTCTCCAGCTCTCTTGCTGTATCAACTGTGTCTGGAAGGTCCGGCGGAGGCTCAGTATCTTGTCTGTAAAGAAGCTCTGGAAGACACCGGCAGTAAGGGCCTGATCACTATTTTTTGGGACGGTAGGGACCGTCGTCAACGACCGAACTACCTTAAACAATTGAGCCGGGCGTGAGCTGGCAGACGCTATCAAGGCAGAGAAGTATTCATTTTTGGCTGCCTTGACAGCATGCTCATAGGTCTCCTTAGAGAGCCTATAAGCTGATAGTGAGGCTCCGTCACGGAGTTTCCTCCACTCGCACTCTAGCTGTCTCCTTTCCCGCTTCATGACCCTAAGGTCCCCTGTATACCAGGGGGACCGATGATTGCGGGGTCGGAGAGGGCGCCTGGGGGCAATCTCGTCGAGAGCTTTAATAATTTTCCCAGTGGCCAAGAGAAAAAGTGGTATACTAATACTAAAACTAATAATAAAATAATAATAATAAAATGATTTTATTTTCCCAGTGACCAAGAGAAAAAGCAGTAAACTACTACTATTAATATTAATAATAATGAAATGATTTTATTTTCCCAGTGGCCAAGAGAAAAAGCGGTATACTACCGTACTACTACTACTACTAATAATAATAATAATAATAATGAAATGATTTCATTTTCCCAGTGGCCGAGCGAAAAAGCGGTATACTACTACTAATAATAAAAATAATAATGAAATATTTTTCCCCCAGTGGCCAAGAAAAAAAGTGGTATACTCATACTAAAACGAATAATAATAATAATAATAATAACAAAATAATAATAATGAAATGATTTTATTTTCCCAGTGGCCACGAGACAAAGCAGTAAACTACTACTATTAATATTAATAATAATGAAATGATTTTATTTTCCCAGTGGCCAAGAGAAAAAGCGGTATACTACCGTACTACTACTACTACTAATAATAATAATAATAATAATAATGAAATGATTTCATTTTCCCAGTGGCCGAGCGAAAAAGCGGTATACTACTAATAATAATAAAAATAATAATGAAATATTTTTCCCCCAGTGGCCAAGAAAAAAAGTGGTATACTCATACTAAAATGAATAATAATAATAATAATAATAACAAAATAATAATAATGAAATGATTTTATTTTCCCAGTGGCCAAGAGAAAAAGCGGTATACTACTACTACTACTACTACTAATAATAATAATAATAATGAAAAGGACATCCTGCAGCACATTTTGTTCTCGTTTTCCAATGAATTTCTCATCACCTAATCTCAACCAATGCAACCTGGTTAGTGGCAGCCACAAAAACAAAGTTTCTGGAGTAGAACAACTCCTTTCAAAGGAAGGGCCGCACAAATAAACAGGAATTCACACTTTCAAACCAGAAACAGAACCTTTTCCCCAAAGGCCTTCCTTACCCAGAGGATAGAGCAGCTTGGGGCGTTGCATTCGCCACAGGGTCCCGTCCTCGTGCGAGATCACGTCGGGCGGCTTGTGTTTGTGCAGCTCGATGTAGAAAGACATCTTGTCCAAGAAGGTGTAAACCTGGAGGGAAGGGGGAAGGCGAAAAGGTGAGGAGAAGAGGAGAAGAGGAAGAAGCAGAAAGGTTGAAGGTGTCATCACAAACCAGCTCTGGGATTGTATCTGATGTTCATGTTGATGTTCATGACGGGAATGGGGATGATGTTTCTGATCATGGGCCTGGGGATGAGGGTTTGCTTGGGCCTGGGTTAAGTCCAGAAGAGAGGCCTGAGCTGTCTCGGGAAGATTCACAAGGCCACATTCTTGAGAGAGGCCCTTCGCCGTTTTTCTCAGAACAGTCTGAACATGATTTGTAAATTTGTAAATCTTAAATCTTTGAATCTGCCCATGATCGTCTTCAGTGTCTTAATCTTTTAATTTTATATCGTTGTGTTGTTTATTTACATTGGTTTTGCATTTAAATCATATTATCTTGATTTGCTGTTGTATTCTTACGTTATACTGTGTTTTTTGTATTGATGGGCATGGCCTCATGGGGAGATGACGACATGGTATAAATGAAGTTTAATAATAATAATAAAAATAATAAATGTGTCAGGTGCAGGAGTTGATGAGAGAGAAAATAATGAAAGCTTGATTGAACTTTTGGGGGAAAACAACAAGAGACAACAAGTTAGGGCAGTGTTTCCCAACCGCTGTTCCGCGGCACACTAGTGTTCCCTGAGCGATTACCTGGTGTGCCGAGAAAAAAACCTCTCTTCCCTGGCCCCGCTCCCTGGCTTGGCCCTCAGCCCCCCTCCCCTCTCCTCCTCCTTCCCTGCCTCTGCTAGGTCTGCCCTTTGCCACTCCATTCAGTGCCATTTGTGCTGCGCTGCTTTGGGGAATCTTCCTCCTCCTTCCTGAGTCCGAGTCGAGTGAGCGACTGCCTTGGCGGAGGAGCGAGCGCGAGCGTGGGATGTGATGTGACCCGCGGCTAGAGAAAATGGCGGCAGTAGCAGCAGCAGCAGGAGGACCAGGACCAGGGATGGCTTTGAACCGCCTCTACACCTCTTTGGTGGGGAACGAAGCCATCGCAGCTGCGCAAAGTGCAGAGTGTGGAGCTGGATGGGCTGCCTGAGCCAGCCTGCGAGGGCCCCGCCGCTGCCGAAGGGGACACGGCTTGCCTCCTCCTCCTCCCCGCTCACGACCCAACGACGACGGAACCCAGGACGGAGAGCGGGTGAGGACTGGAAGGAGCCCATTCCTTTGGACTGAGGTCTCCTCTCCTTTCACCCTTGTTTCCTGAGGGGGGCAGGACTGCGCGTGAAGGAGAGTCATGACACAGAGAGAGCCCTGCTTCCCATACTGAGGTTCAAAAGTCTCCTGTGTGTGCATTTTAATGTTAATTGTATTTTAATGTATTTTAATTCTAGTTGTATTTTAATGTATTTTAATCTTAACTGTTGTTTTTATTATATGTATATTGTGTGGCATCGAATTGTTGCCGTTGTTAGGCCGCTCTGAGTCCCCCCTCGGGGGTTGAGAAGAAGCGGGGTATAAATGATGGAAATAAATAATAAATAGTAACGGATCAATCTAGACCAGGTCTGGGCCAAGTTGGGCCCTCAAAATGTTTTGGACTCTAATTACCACCACTCCTAACAGCCTCAGGCCCTTTCCTTTTCCCCCTCAGCCGCTTAAGCCGCTGAGGCTGTTGGGAGTGGTGGGAGTTAATGTCCAAAGCACCTGTAGGGCCCAAGTTTGCCCATGCCTGGTGTAGATACACCCATAACTCCAATGCTCAAATTACTTATCTATATTGGTTCATCTATGTTGTGTTCATCGAAACAGGCCCAGGTTTCACACTGAGTGTATAAATACATTTAAAAACGTATTAACTATATGTATTACTGTGTTAAGAGTGTCATTTTGTGTCACTTTGGTTGGTGATGTGCCCCAGGATTTTGTAAATGTGAAAAGTGTGCCGCGGCTCAAAAAAGGTTGGGAAGCACTGAGTTAAGGAAATGTTTACAAGGCTGCTTACATTTCCTAACACCAATTATGCAAAGTCAACACCTGCCAGGAAGAGATGAAGCCAGGAGGCCTCAAGCTGGGAAAACATCTACCAGTGAGAAATATTGCTAAATAAGAGACCTTATTACAATCCAAAAAGCGTGACAGAGATTGGTGCTGTTCACCCAACATGCTCTGCTTCTTGGGAAGGGGAGAGATAATAATAAAAAACTTTATTTATAACCTGCTTCCATCTCCCCAAAGGGGACTCGGGGCGACTAACATGAGGCCTAGTCCAAAACAATACAACACAATAGAACACAAAACGGCAAGAAAAAAATAATAACAATAAAATTTATTTATTTATTTATTTATATTTCATTTTTGTATTCCGCTCCTCCCAGCAGGCTCGGGGCGGATCACATAAAATTACATCAACAGCACAGCGCAACATGCGGCATGTGGCCAATTACAGTCAATAAAAGTATAAAACCAAAAAACAAAAGCCACATTAAAACGATTACAAAGGTCAAAGCATGGATTAGGAAGACATACATCAGGAGTTGTCACCTCGGGCACTTAATTAAAAGCCAGCCCGAAGAGGGCCGTCTTACATGCCCTCCGAAATGGGCCCAATTCCGAAATGGCTCGGGCACTCTCCGGGAGGGCATTCCAGAGCCCTGGTGCCGCCACAGAAAAAGTCCTTTGTCTAGTCGTCGATAGGTGGCAGGAGCGGACTGATGGAATTAACAACAGATTCTGCTCATCTGAGCGCAGTGATCTCGGGGGAACGTACGGGGTAAGGCGGTCCCTCAGATACGCTGGCCCCAGGCCGTGCAAGGCCTTAAAGGTCAGAACCAACACTTTGAAGGTGATCCGGTACTCAATTGGCAGCCAGTGCAGCTGCCGAAGGGTAGGTGTAATATGCTCCTCGCCGGCACTCCTGCTGCAAGCGGGCTGCGGCATTCTGCACTAGCTTGAGTTTCCGGATCGTCGACAGAGGAAGGCCTACGTAGAGGGCATTACAGTAGTCTAGTCTCGAGATGACCGTCGCTTGGATCACCGTGGCCAGGTCCGTCCTGGACAGGTAGGGGGCCAGTCGCCTAGCCTGTCGGAGGTGGTAAAATGCGGTCCTGCTGACCATGGAGACCTGGGCCTCCATGGTCAGCGAGGAATCCAGCACGACCCCCAGACTCTTAACTGACGGCGATGGGTTAAGCCGTTCGCCGTCCAGGGTAGGCAGCCGGCACTCATCCAGCCCAGGCCGACCAGGCCACAGTATCTCCGTCTTCGATGGGTTCACCTTCAGCCGGCTGGCACGCAGCCAGCCAGTCACGGCTTCAAGGCACAGATGGAAACAATCGGTACGGAGTCCGACCTGCCGTCCATTCTCAGCAGAAGCTGGGTGTCATCAGCGTACTGATAACACTCCAGACCAAAGTCGCGGGCCAGCTGGGCCAGGGGGCGCATATACACATTGAATAATAAGGGGAGAGGATGGCCCCTGGGGGACCCCCACAATCAAGTGGGAGCCTCCCGGAGACCTCCCCGCCCCCCTCCACACGTTGTCCCCGGTCCCGGAGGAAGGAGGTCACCCATTTAAGGGCGGTCCCCCTCACCCCGGAAGCGGCTAAACGGTGGGTCAATAGTGCATGATCTACGGTGTCAAATGCTGCTGTCAGATCTAACAGGACAAGCAGAGCTGATCCACCCTGGTCCAGCTGGCGGCGAAGTTGGTCTGTAATGGCGACAAGTACGGTCTCCGTCCCGTGCCCAATACGGAAGCCGGACTGGAAGGGATCAAGTCCAGCTGTGTCTTCTAGGAACCGCTGCAGCTGATCCGCTGCTGCCCTCTCAATTACTTTGCCTAAGAAAGGCAAGTTGGAAACAGACCTGTAATTGAGGGAGCCGAAGGATCTAAATTCGGCTTCTTCAGCAGCGGTCTCACCATAGCCTCTTTTAATCCCCTGGGAAGACTCCTTGCTCAAGGGAGCTATTTAAGATCGTGCCCAGGGGGCCACGTGAGCCCTCCCGGCAGGATCTAACCAGCCAGGAGGGGCACGGGTCGAGGAGCAAGTAGTTGGTCTAGCTGCAGTCAGTAACCCATCGACAGCTGCTGCGTCCAGCGGTAGGAAACGGGTGAAGGTGGGCCCACCGAGAGGCGGCGGAGTCTCGAGTTCACTAACTGTATCAAGAGTGGCAGGAATGTCCCGGCGGAGGGTCGAAATCTTGTCAGCAAAAAAGCTCTGAAAGGCCTCAGCCGTTGGAGCCAAACCCCTATCTTTTGGGACAGTTGGAATTGTTGTCAGTGACCGAATTACCTTAAATAATTGGGCTGGGCGAGAGCTGGCTGACTCTATCAAGGAAGAATAATGGGCCTTTTTTGCTTCCTTGATAGCTTGCTCATAAACCTCCTTGAATTGTTTATAAGCTGATTTCGACGCTTCGACCGAGTCGCTGGAGGGTTCCCAGTCCCTTAGAGCATTCAGGAACCTAATGGGTTCCATAAGTCTCCTTGGGCGAACCAGAATAGGTTCTGCACCCTTACCGGGAGGGGGAGTCCCAGCCTGACTTCCAGGACCTTGTGATCCGACCATGGAACCTCCATAGTGGAGGTTAGGATCACCTGAATTCCGGCGGCGAAGATCGGATCTAATGTATGTCCTGCATGGTGCGTGGGGCCAGTCTTACAAAGCGAGAGTCCTAGTGCCTCCATGGTGGACACTAGGTCCATGGCTGCTGTCGACGGGGAGGTGGTGTCGGCGTGGACATTGAAGTCCCCCAGAACAATAAGTTTAGGGAACCTCAATGCCCACTCCGCAACCACCTCCAGCAGCTTAGGCAGGCTTCCTGACGGTGCGTCGGGTGCACGGTACACCGACAGGAAGGCTACACTCTCGCCCAGATCCCACACCAGGCCCGCACACTCCATCCCAGGAATGTTCGCCGTCTGAATCGTCCTGGAATTAATATTGTCTCGGCTGAGAATGGCCACCCCTCCCCCCCGCCTCTCTGTCCTCGTCTGATGACTGACCACGAACCCTGGGGATGCAATCTCCTGCAAGATGACGTCATCTCCTTCCTGCAACCATGTCTCGGTGAGACAGGCGAGGTCGGCTCTCCTTTCCAGGAGGAGGTCCCTAATGGTCCCTGATTTATTTCGGACGGATCTAGCGTTGGCCAGGATCAGAGTTTGACAAACAAACAGTATAACATCACATAGTAAAATCAACACACGATGGAGTATAAAATAAAAAGGTATAAAATGTTCCACAGAACAAGTCGTAAGCAGCATCTGTTGAATTGAGTCTCCTCTCAATCATGCAAAATAACCAGTGCGATGGCTCATGACTATGATATTTAATGCTCCATTCCTTTTTATGTCCTTTATATATCGCTTTGAATCACCCGTGAGCTGAGAAAAGTGGTATAGAAATGGAGTAAATACCGTAAATATACAGTGTTCTCTCACTACTTCGCAGTTCGCTTTTAGCAGACTCGTGTTTTGTGGTTAAATTTTTTTTATATATATATATATATTGCGGTATTTTCGCAGTTTCGTGGGTGTTTGCCGCTGACGCTCTCTGAGGCGCTTTCCCTCCTCAGTCCTCCCTCCCTCCAGCCTTGAAGGGCCTTTCCTTCACTTTATTTTAAGCTTATAAATAATAATAATAATAATAATAATAAACTTTATACCCCGCCACCATCTTCCCGATGGGGACTCAGGGCAGCTCACATGAGGCCAAGCCCAAACAACAATTGCAATAAAATAAGAATCAAAACATCAACAATAAACACAATGAGAATACATACATACAAATAAAAAATAAATACTTGAAATAGTGTTTAACTACTAAAATCTATTAAATATAATAAAAGTCAGTTTGCAGACAGTGGACTGGTGGGCCGAGCGATGAGAGGAATATGTGCCAGTGTTTCGATTGGCTGCCACTCCGGGATTATTTGCATAAATGGCTCTGACTGGCCAGCCTCAGAACTCCAACCCTCTAAGACACCAGACAGAGGAGATTGGTTGCCACTGAGGGAAAATTTGCATAACGGACTCTGCATGGCCAACATTCCAACATCCAAAATCTCAAAGGTGACAGAGAGTGCACTTTAAAAAAAGGCTTCCTTCAGCTGATTTAACAAACTAGGCCTCAGCCTGATTTGGCAGTAAAGGTTCCTCTACTTGATTTTCCAGACTAGGCCACAACCAGATTTGACAGTAAGGCTTCCTCAACTTCATTTTCCTGACTAGGTCCACAACAATGACAGAACAAGACCAAACTTGGCCCACAGACCCCCCAAGATGCACTCTACATCTTGGTGCAGTTTGAGGTAGGATGCACCATGGATGATGGAAATTGCAGTACTTTAACTCACTTGCTTAGAGCACAGTGGCCCACACCAATGACGGATCAGGACCACACTTGCCACACAGAGGTACAATGCAATACCAAGCTTGACACACAGAGCCCCTATGACCCACTCTACATTCTACTGCCGTATGGAGAAGAGTGGGACTTGAGGTACCTCCATGGATTATGGGATTTGTAGTACTTTCCCACAGACCACTGCAGCCCTGAACAAAGACCTAAAAAGACTACACTTGGCACCCTGTGCCCCCATGACCCAGTCTCCATCCTTCTACAGTTTACAGGAGGGTGGACCATGGATGATGGGACTTGAAGTACCAAAGACCAACCTTGGCACACAATGCCTTTCTCAAATAATCCGGGCACCGCCGGGTCCCCAAGCTAGTAATGTATAAATATTAAAATAAATAGAGCATCCCTACATCGCGGGTTTTCACTTATTGCAGGAGGTCTTGGAAAGTAGCCCCCGCAATAAGTGAGGGAACACTGTATATACCTTTTTTGCCGTGGATTTGTCCGAAACCAATGCGGTGAAGAGCTGCAGCAGTGGAGAAAGGCGTTGAGGAAACATCCCACAAACACTTTCCAAGATAATACCCAGGCCCATGGTTGGCTCCTGAAACAGGACATACACACAAAGCGTGATGATTCAAAAACAAACAAACAAAACAACATCATCGGCAATCAAAGTAAACTTTTCTTTATAACTTTATAAACAACTTTATATCAAGAGTCTAAAAGGTTTCGGAGCAGAAGATGGGAATACTCTCTATTTGACCTAGCTCCATGTCCACTGTTAATGATATAAACTTGCTTAAGATGGCAACACTTGTTACTCAAATCTCAGCTTACATATCAAACCCAAAAAATTAATCAACTGAGCAACGGCTTGTATCTCAAAAAACCCGTAAGTTGGTTTGCTTGTAAGCCAAGGTTTGACTGGACTTGGTCTCAGTAACACAATGGAAAGAAATGGGAGACCCGTTTCCCTCGCAGCCGACTCACCGTCTTCCAGAAGAGCGGAGGGATGCTTGGGGAAGACAGGACTTCGCATGCGGTGTCGATGATGTCCTTGAGGAGGAAAAGAGAAAGAGTGTGTCCCGTGCGACACAATAGCTGCGCGTTATGGGCCCAACCATTCTGGGGGAAGAGGTCTGCTTGGGAGCCTTACCTGCTGGTTGCCCAACTTGTACAGCTCCAGGGAGGTCAAGGCAAAGGAGAGCAGGCTGTAAATGCACAAGGAGACGGTGCTGGAGATGCACTGCCAAAGGAAAGGAAAGGAGAGGGTTCATCCACTGAGAGCCACATCAGAATCAGGGTTGCCCGGCTCAAAGGGCCACTGAGGGACGTCCAGAAAGACTGCATATCCCAGGATCGGATCACATCAATTAAAATGAAATATCAATAAAACAAAGCAGTAGGCTGCAATTAAAAAACAAAATATACAAACCGAGTTTACTACCCCAGCCACATTTTATACACTTAATGCATTTTAATTATTTAGATCTTTTAATTAGGTTAATTTGCATAATGAGGTTTATGTGTTTTCAATTATCCTCGGGTTCGTCATTTAAGTTTTTAGGTTTATATTTATGTTATTTATTTATTTGTTGTTTTGATTTGTTTTATTATTCACTATGGCATTGAATGTCCAGGATGGGAGAAAGAACTCTTCTCTGTTTGAGGTAGGCTGCCCGGGTCGAGGTGGGTGCTCGGCCTTTAAGTATAGCCTGCTGTCGACCTTTGCAGCCTGAAAGACAGTTGCACATAAAGGTACCACATTAAGTGGGGAGGCAAATTTTGACTGAATTATGAGGCCATTAAAGAACTCCAGGAACCCTGAGGAATGCGGAAGGAACAACAAGGGACGCTGGGAAGGCTGAGAGATGAGGAGTGCATCAGCTCCCCCTGGTGGCCAGAGTTTGCCTCTCTTCGTCTATATGTTGTATGTTGAAACAGCAGGGATTGTCTGCTAAGTATGTGTACCTGTAATCCGCTCTGAGTCCCCTTCGGGGTGAGAAGAGCGGAATATAAATAAATTAAATTAATAAATGTAGCAATTGGCCACCTTAATTAGCATTTAGCGGCCTAGCAGTTTTCAAGGTCTGGCTTCTTACTGCCTGGGGGAATCCTTTGTTGGGAGGCAAATTTCTACCTCCAACAGACAAGAGTTCTTTCTCCCACCCTGGACATTATTCTACAGATATATAAACCCCACTTGCCTTCTTTCCAACAGAACTCACAACCTCTGAGGATGCCTGCCATAGATGCAGGCAAAATGTCAGGAGAGAATGCTTCTGGAACATGGCCAGACAGCCGAGAAAATGCACAACAACCCCGTTATTATTATTATTATTCCCTGACTCAAAGGAGTGGCATACAGAAGTGACCAAAGTCCGGACTCACGTTCCCTTCGCCATTGATGGAGCGCAGCAGCTTGGTCAGGTACTGGAAGACGTTGAGCTGGATAGCAGTACTTCCCAGGCGGCGGATGACGCCGGGCGCCTCTTCGGGGCTGAGCGTGTGGCGGAGCAAAGCCCAGGCCAGGAGGATAGGGGCATGGTGGGGGGCGTCCCCTAGGGTCAGCAGCAGGCTGTCCATCTCCTGCCCAGAGCAACAACACAGGGGAGCCCGTCACAGGGTGGAAGGAAAGCCTCAATGTCAAACACGCAAGAGCAGCAAGCCCCCCTGGTTAAGCAGCAGCCAGGTCTTCATTTACCCTTCATTTAGTCTTTTCCAGGCTTGTTCTAGGTCCCCCAAGTAATTTTCTGCTAGAAGACCCCATAATAATAACAATACACCATAATAATCATTATCATAACATTTATTTATTATCCGCCTCTCCTAATGGCTCAAGGCAGGGTACAACAGTCTAACTATTATTATTGTTTTTATTTATTTGTTTGATACTCATCACTGCTATCTGCTCAAGGTGGGGTCCAACATAATTTTATTATTATTACTACTACTACGGCCGTATCTTGGGAAGTCCACGCTCTGGTTACATTCTAAATAGATTATTGCAACGCGCTCTATGTGGTGATACCTTTAAAGACGCATCCACCACTACCTCCCACCTCGAAATCTAAGATCATCTGGGGAGGCCCTGCTCTCGCTCCTGTCAACAGCACAAATGCACCTGGCGGGGATGAGAGACAGGGCCTTCTCGGCGGTAGCTCCCTGCCTATGGAACACACTCCCAACTGAGGTAAGATCGGCCACCTCCCTCCTGAGGTTTCGAAATAAATGAAAGGCATGGTTTTGGGACCAGGCTTTGGACAATAGATTCAAGCAGCACCTTAAAGGGACGGACTGGAATGACGATATGACTGACGAGACTGGTTTATTGTTTTAATTGTGGCTTTTGTATTGTTTTAATTATTTAATTTTTTCATTGTGATATGTTCAATTTGTGATTTTATTATTCTAATTGTTATGTAATAGCCTCGTAATGGGGCCCACTGTAAGCCATCCTGAGTACCCCTTCGGGGGTTGAGAAGTGACGGGATGGAAATGCGGGAAATAAATAATAATAATTATTATTATTATTACCACCACCACTGAGAGGTTTAGGTTGAGTCCCAGTTTTAAAA
>JARBWK010001942.1:0-16736 GCA_030556195.1 Anolis apletophallus | reverse complement strand
CCCTGTCAGAAGAGATGGGAGCGAGTCCATGTGCAACCTCTTTCACCTTTTCTGTTTGCAAAACCACCCGCAGTGAGGCAGGGAAGAAATGCCTGCCTGCTGTACTTTATGGATATATAACCACACCTAAGTATGAGATCTCTCCGTTGGCGCCCTTGTTGTGGGGGAGGCTTACGTACCTAATGAAGTTGTGAGCTATGCTGTGGGGGCATAATAATAGCCCACCAGTAAGGTCTCCCCATGCCAGACAGGTCACAACCGAAGAAGGAGTCTGACAAGGCGTCAAAGGGCAGGATGGGCTCTCTAGCCTTTTGGCAACCATCTAGGAGAAGGAAAACTCTGATTTCAAACCTGGGCAGATGGTGCTCGTTTAGCCCTGTAAGGTCAACCATCTGAGAGAAGGAAACTCGAGACCAAACCTCGACCTGAGGACCTCGCTGCCACCGTCCAAGCTTGCTAGGCCTCGGCAGATGAACCTTTGGTTTAAAGGGTGAGGCCAGCTCTCTGCACGTTGTGCTCCACCAGAAACGTCCATTGCACAGGCTCAAAGGACACATCCAAGTACGAGATATTCAACCAATGCTGAAAAAAATCTTCTACTCGCTTTCTCTCTCACACAAACACACACACTCTCAATCTCTCTCACACACATGTGAGGTGCGGTAGAAGTTGGCTTAAAGGGGGTGTAATTCCAAAGTGTGGCCTAGGCGCAAAAAGCTGTTAATCGGGCCTGGTTGTCTCACCTCAGTTCTTAACTATGAGTTGTTTGTAAGACAGATGTTTGTAACTCGGAGACAGCCCGTGCAACTGAAAAGTAGACTCGAAAACGATTACATCAATAAAAATATTCAATTAATAATAACTGTAGCTAATTCTCAGAGAAACTCCATTTCTGAGAAAGAAAGGTGTCAGAATTGGGTAAGATTTCCAGAATCACACTTAGAAGAGTGAAAATTAATAATGATATTTTGAAGTTCATTGCTTTAAAGTTCACATTTATTCTCACGTGTTAATAATACTTCTCCCCACATGGCATTTCAAATCAAAATGTAGAAGGGGAAAATATCGAAATACTTCGTTATCACTACAGTTACTCTTTTGTGAAAGTAGCTGGATTAGTGAACAGATTTCTAATTAACCTTTACATTCACTGGATGAAATAATATTTTAAGCAAAGGACAGGAAGAAACATTGGTTACAGAATTTTAATTATCATAGAGTTCCTGCTTCAGAAACTCTCGTGTATTTCTAGAAAAGCAATTCAAGCTTAAATGCGGAGTAGTCGTCTTGCAGAAGTTTTGCATCCGTTTTAAAACTTAACTCAGAACTTGAGGATTTACATTCATGACTATCAGTCTCAGAATTGCTAAATGAAAATTAATGCAATCTCCTGTCATTACCTGTCATTTTTACCACTTTTCAGCACATCAAATCCCCTCTCAAGTAACCGAGCTTAACCAGCTCCTTAGTACAACGAGGAGTTGGCATCGATGAAGCAAAAGAAGAGGGACCTAGAGAGCGTGTGGCGTTTGGATCCGAGTGGGCCAAACCAAACACGCCTTGATGCCTTTCTAAGGGCATAAGGCACAGCAATAAAGGCTGCAAAGAAATCTTTTCTTGCAGCCAGTATTGCGTCCGCAATGAACCGTCCAGCGGAGCTGTTTCGCGTTGTTAGAAGCCTATTGCATCCCACCGTCCAGGATGGGAGCCCTGACAACTCAGCAGCCCGCTGTGAAGCATTTGCTCAGTTCTTCCCGGTCAAAGTCACTTTGATCCGTTCAGGTCTGGACACCATGTTAACGGCAGTCTCTGAGGATGTAGCTGGAGCACCTGCTTGTCCGATTTTGATGGATCAATTTCATTTGGTGAAACCTGAGGATGTGGACAAGATACTTGGAGGAATGAGAGCGACCACATGCATCCTAGACCCCTGCCCATCCTGGCTTCTATTATTTAACGTGTATATGCGCCCCCTGGCCCAGCTGGCTCGCGACTTTGGTCTGGAGTGTTATTAGTACGCGGATGACACCCAGCTTCTGCTGAGAATGGACGGCAGGCCGGACACCGTACCCGATTGTTTCCATCAGTGCCTCGAGGCTTTGACTGGTTGGCTGCGCGCCAGCCGGCTGAAGGTGAATCCGTCGAAGACGGAGATCTTGTGGCCTGGTCGGCCTGGGGGGGGGGGTGAGTGCCGGTTGCCTACCCTGGACGGCGAACGGCTTAATCCGTCGCCTGTTGTTAAGAGCTTAGGTGTTCAGTTGGATCCCTGCTGGCCATGGAGACCCAGGTCTCCGCGGCCAGCAGGTGTCATTCTTTCACCTACGACAGGCTAGGCGACTGGCACCCTACCTTTCCAGGGATGACCTGGCCACGGTGATCCAAGCGACGATCATCTCGAGATTAGACTACTGTAACGCCCTCTACGTTGGCCTTCCCATGGCGACAATCCGGAAACTCAAGCTAGTGCAGAATGCCGCAGCTCGCTTGCTGACGGGAACGCCGCAAGGAGCATATTACGCCCATCCTTGGCAGCTGCACTGGCTACCTGTTGAGTACCGAATTGCCTTCAAGGTGTTGGTGTTAACCTTTAAGGCCTTACACGGCCTAGGGCCTGCGTACCTGAGGGACCACCTTGCCCCATATGTACCCCCGAGATCACTACGTTCAGGGGAGTCTAATCTTCTCCTGGTTCCATTGGTCCGCACCTGCCATCTGTCCGTGACCAGGCAAAGGGCCTTTTCCATGGCGGCCCCGGTACTCTGGAACTCTCTCCCAGATGATGTCCGAGCCGCCACGGAGCTCATTCCGTTCCGCAGGGCCTGCAAGACCGCCCTGTTCAGACTGGCCTTTGGCTAGGCGAATAAGCCGAATGTACTCATCTTCCGAAACCCTGGCTCAGGAATGCCACGGCATGTCATAATTTTAATCCCGGGACCAATGTTGTACTTTAATGTTGTTTTTTTTGTACGGCGACATGATGCTACATGTCTGCCGAATTTTATATGTCATCCGCCCCGAGCCTGCTGGGAGGAGCGGAATACAAGAAGGAATAAATAAATAAATAAATAAATAAATAAATAAAGGTGGCCAGAGGGGGATTGGCCGAGTGGATGAAGGCAACATTCCAGCCAGCTTAAATGAAGCTGTGATCAAAGCGCTGTTGAAGTAACCATCACTGGACCCCTCTCAATTCATCAACTATCGGCCTGTTTCCAATCTTCCCTTTTTGGGCAAAGTCCTGGAACATGTGGTGGCCTCACAACTCCAGGTATTCTTGGAAGACATGGATTATCTGGATCCGGCACAGTCTGGTTTTAGGCCGGTACATGGTACTGAGACAGCCTTGGTCACCTTAGTGGATGATCTATGTCAGGAGCTGGACAGGAGGAGTGTGTCCCTGTTGGTTCTGCTTGACCTCTCAGTGGCCTTTGATACCGTTGACCACGGTATCCTTCTGGGACACCTCAAAGGAATGGGCCTTGGAGGTACTGTCTTGCAGTGGCTCAAGTCCTTCCTTGAGGGCCATTCCCAGATGGTGTGTTGGGAGATGCCTGTTCAACCCCACAACCATCTTTTTGTGGAGTTCCTCAGGGTTCAATACTATCTCCCATGTTGTTTAACATATACATGAAGCCGCTGGCGAGGTCATCCAGAGTTTAAGGGTGCAGATGACATCCCACTCTCTCACGCCTTCCCACCTGCTGCTAACGAGGCTGTTCAGGTCCTCAAACCTATGTGTAAAAACCTCCAGGGAAGGAGATTTCACCACATTTCGAGGCTACGCATTCCACGCTGACCAGCTCCTACCTTTAGGAAATGCTTTATAATATTTAGATGGAATGTCTTTTCCTGCAATTTGAATCCATTACTCCAGGGCTGTCCAACTGGCGGCCCGGGGCCCGTATACGGCCTTCAGCCCCTTCCCTCCGGCCCCCTAAGCTTTTTAATAAAAAAAAAGTAAAATAAAAGAAATTAAAAAATTTAAAAAAATACCTACTTCCGGGTTCGGAGCAAGTATCGCGAGAATACACAATCCACACGGGATTTCGCTGTCAACGCGAGATCACGCCCGGCGTTGACAGCGAAATCCCGTGTGGATTGTGTATTCTCGCGATACTCTTTGTCTACTCTACTACTGGATCGCTGAGGCCCACAGATGCTATTAGGACCTTCTTTGACTCAGTCGGTCGTCGCCTCTCTCAACGTCCGGGTACTCCTGGATCCTGCGCGTTTGGAAAAGGTAGGCCGAAGCAGGGGGCTCCTCAGGGGGCTCCTCATTCCCTCCTCCCATCTCCCTCATGTATTAAATATAAAATTAAATATATTTAAAGATGAAATAAGGGGAGATGGGATACATTAAAATAAGGGGAGGGGAGGATGGAATTAAATATATTTAATATTAAATTAAAATAAGGGGAGAGGGGAGGATGGAATTAAATATATTTAATATTAAATTAAAATAAGGGGGAGGGGAGGATGGAATTAAATATATTTAATATTAAATTAAAATAAGGGGGGAGGGGAGGATGGAATTAAATATATTTAATATTAAATTAAAATAAGGGGAGAGGGGAGGATGGAATTAAATATATTTAATATTAAATTAAAATAAGGGGAGAGGGAGGATGGAATTAAATATATTTAATATTAAATTAAAATAAGGGGAGGGGAGGATGGACTTAAATATATTTCATATTAAATAAAAATATGGGGGAGAGGAGGATGGAATTAAATATATTTAATATTAAATTAAAATAAGGGGGGGAGGATGGAATTAAATATATTTAATATTAAATTAAAATAAGGGGAGAGGAGGATGGAATTGAATATATTTAATATTAAATTAAAATAAGGGGAGGGAGGATGGAATTAAATATATTTAATATTAAATTAAAATAAGGGGGAGGGAGGATGGAATTAAATATATTTAATATTAAATTAAAATAAGGGGAGAGGGGAGGATATAATTAAATATATTTAATATTAAATTAAAATAAGGGGAGGGGAGGATGGAATTAAATATATTTAATATTAAATTAAAATAAGGGGAGAGGGGAAGATGGAATTAAATATATTTAATATTAAATTAAAATAAGGGGAGGGGAGGATGGAATTAAATATATTTAATATTAAATTAAAATAAGGGGAGGGGGGGATGGAATTAAATATATTTAATATTAGATTAAAATAAGGGGAGGGGAGGATGGAATTAAATATATTTAATATTAGATTAAAATAAGGGGGGGGGGGCGGATGGAATTAAATATATTTAATATTAAATTAAAATAAGGGGGAGGAGGATGGAATTAAATTTATTTAATATTAAATTAAAATAAGGGGGAGGGGGGATGGAATTAAATATATTTATAATTAAATTGAAATAAGGGGGAGGGAGGATGGAATTAAATATATTTAATATTAAATTAAAATAAGGGGAGGGAGGATGGAATTAAATATATTTAATATTAAATTAAAATAAGGGGAGGAGGATGGAATTAAATATATTTAATATTAAATTAAAATAAGGGGGAGGGGAGGATGGAATTAAATATATTTAATATTAAATTAAAATAAGGGGGAGGGAGGATGGAATTAAATAAATTTAATAATAAATTAAATTAAGGGGGTGGGAGGATGGAATTAAATATATTTAATATATAGATTAAAAAAATAAGGGGGAGGGAGGATGGAATTAAATATATTTAATATTAAATTAAAATAAGGGGAGGGGAGGATGGAATTAAATATATTTAATATTAAATTAAAATAAGGGGGAGGGAGGATGGAATTAAATATATTTAATATTAAATTAAAAAATAAGGGGAGGGGAGGATGGAATTAAATATATTTAATATTAAATTAAAATAAGGGGAGGGAGGATGGAATTAAATATATTTAATATTAAATTAAAATAAGGGGAGGGGAGGATGGGAATTAAATATATTTAATATTAAATTAAAATAAGGGGGAGGGGAGGATGGAATATTAAGTATATTTAATATTAAAGTAAAATAAGGGGGAGGGAGGATGGAATTAAATATATTTAATATTAAATAAAAATAAGGGGGAGGGGGGATGGAATTAAATATATTTAATATTAAATAAAAATAAGGGGAGAAGGGAGGATGGGATTAAATATATTTAATATTAAATTAAAATAAGGGGAGGGGAGGATGGAATTAAATATATTTAATATTAAATTAAAATAAGGGGAGAGGGAGGAATAAGGGGAGGGAGGATTTAAGACCCCCCCAACCCATGTCTGGAGTGATTTCAGACACTACAAGTCACTTTTGGTGTGAGAGAATTGGTCATCCGTAAGGACATTGCCCAGGGATGTGTGTGTGTGTGTGTGTGTGTGTGTGTGTGTGTGTGTGTGTGTATATATATATATATATATATATATCTGTATCTGTATACCTTTATAAAATGGAATGTTTGTATGTGTGTATGTGTGTATACGGAGGGCGGAAGGGCGGATATGTGGCAGCTATTTGCATAAAGTCCTTTGATTGGACAGCCTCGCCACTCCAAAATTCTAAGGCACCAGACAGAGGGCATTGATAGCCACTGATTAGCCAGCATCCCAGAATCCAGGCCTCTACATTCAAACAACAGGATTTCTTCCCACTGAGGGGAAACATGCACCATCAACATTCCCTCCCCACTTGGCTCTGTGAAAACAAAATGGATTCCTGTATTCTCCTCCCCCTCAGCTTTTAAATAACGACTGCCTGCCATTCGGCCTTTTAAAGTTACCAATAGCAGGCCAGAACATTACAGGCCCCAAAATAGAGTTTAGGGCAGGATGGCCGACGAATGATGGGATTTGCATCCCAATTCACTTCCCAGAAAACATTGTAGCCCCTACAAATCCCCTTCTCCCAGATAGGCCCAAAAGAGGCATCCATCTTCCCTCTTCAACACAGTGTCAGAGAAAGGCAGCTTCTGACAGGATCTTTAGAACAGGCACTGTCACTCTACAAGGTAAGGCCCTACTTCACTCAAAAGACACAAGAGAAAACAATAAATACCTTTCTCTAATGCCTTTTAATGCTTATATAAATAATTCTGGCCCAAAGCCCCCTCACCCAGCCTCATTGGACCTTACTGCTAATTCCATGCAGGCCTTTTCCATTTTTTTTTTTTTTTACTCCTTTCTGTTTTACAATCGGTATACTTTCACAGGCCAGGGCGGATATGTGGCAGCCACTTTCACAGGCCAGGGCGGATATGTGGCAACCACTTTCACAGGCCAGGGCGGATATGTGGCAACCACTTTCACAGGCCAGGGCGGATATGTGGCAGCCACTTTCACAGGCCAGGGCGGATATGTGGCAACCACTTTCACAGGCCAGGGGCGGATATGTGGCAACCACTTTCACAGGCCAGGGCGGATATGTGACCACTTTCACAGGCCAAGCGACCAGCGCGGATGATGGACCTGCACCAAACTTGGTACACATAATCCCCTATGACATGACCCACGTATTATGGGATTTGTAGTACTTTCCAAGACTTTGGTTCCCACAGACCACTGAGGCCACCAAAAGGACCAATACAGACCACACTCAGCACACAGCCCCCATGACCCACTCTACGTCCTGGTGCAGTTCGAAGGAGGGTGGGCCATGGATGATAGGACTTGAAGTGCCTCTACTCACTTCCCAAGTCCGCTGCAACCCTCATCCAATCACTGATCGAGACCAAACTTGCCATACATAACCCCCATGACTGCCTTCACGTCCTGGTGAGGTTTGGGGAGGACTGACAATGGATGATGGGATTTGTAGTACTTTTACACCCCTCTGTTCCCACAGACCACTGTGGTCCCCAACAAACACCGAGAAAGTCCACACTTGGCACACAGAGCCCCAGTGACCCACTCTACATCCTACTTAAGTTTGGAGGGGAGAACATGGATGATGGGACTTGCAGTACCTTCCCTCACTTCCCAATCCTGCTACAAACCTAATCCAATGACTGATCAACACCAAATCTGGCACACAGAGCCCTCATGACCCACTCTACAGCCTGGTGCAGTTTACTGTGAGACGGACCACGGATGATGGGACTTGAAGTACCTTCACTCACTTCCGAAAAACAATGCAACCCTCATCCATTCACCAATACAGACCAAACTTAGCACACAGAGCCCCCATGACCCAATCTACATCCTACTACACTTTGGGGGGGACGGGACACACAGAGATGATGGGACTTGCACTACCTTCAGTAATTTCATGATACCACTGCAATTCCCAATAATGATGGATCAAGACTAAACTTGGCACACAGTTTGACCCACTCTACATCCTGCTGCGCTTCTCAAATAACCCGGGCAGGGCCGGGTCCCCAAGCTAGTATATATATATATATATATATATATATATATATATGTTTTTAAGTACAGTAGATTAAAGAAAAGATATAGGAATTTAGATGAGGGAGTGGTATGTGTTGTGATTGAGCCTTCAGCTACTACTACTAGTGGGGAAGATGCTGGCTCAATAGCATCAAACAATAGTATGGAATGGGGTGAGGCTCTGGGTGATCAAGAGTCTGCAGCTGGAAGGAAAAGGGCTGCTAGTGACTCTAGCGTGGAAGGATTGGAACAGAGGAAAAGGATCCGGCAGATACTTAGAGCACCTTCTGATTCAGACACTTTCCAAGGGTTTTCTGGGGAAGAAGAAATGAGGTCAGAGGAAAGTGATGCGGATTTAGACTCAACATTGGTTCAGGAAGTAAGGGATGTGTGTAACGAAGAGTCTAATTCTGACACCTTCTATGGCTTTGACAGTGATTTTATTCTGGCCTTCTGGGGGTTCAGAAACAGATGGGGACACTCTAAGTATGCAACAGCATTGGCAAGATTGGAGGCAAACACAGAGCACAGCAGCTGTAGGAGATGCAGCAGCTGGTGCTCATGATCAAGGAGAGTCTTCAGAAGACAGTGATGTTTAAGTGCTATATAAGGAATGGGTTTTTGGGGCTGCATTTGCGGCGGTCAAAGAGTTGATGTCTGGTTCTTGTCTCTGACTCTCCTGTGTTCCTGATATCAAGTGCCTTGTTCCTGTTTCCAGATACTCGTGAGTTATGGGCTATGTCTCCACTTTGTTCTTGGGGTGAGCTGCTGTGGCAGCTCTAGCTGATGTTTGGGCAAAGGTAAGTGGGGGGGGGGGGGGTTGGAATTCAATGTATGCTTTTCTGTTTAGTTATCTGCCGTGTGTCCCAGAGGCAGGGCTTGGTCTCTGCTGAGTTTGCGTGAGTTCCTGCTACAGAACCTGGTATTGTATGAAATGGAGGGAGGCTGGTATTGTGTTTTATGGGGGCTATGATTTTTGCTATTTATGTATACTCAGTTTTTGAGGGTTTTTTGAGCCGAGTTGGCTACTTTTTTGTTCATCCTTTTTCCAGTTGTTGTGCAATAAACTTTTTGTTATCCCCTTTTACTCCTGGGCTTGGCTTCGTAGTCACTGCATCACGACAGTATGGGAGTGGGAAGAGAATGAGGTCCTGGATGTATTTTGATGTTTTACCATCCTTGTGGAAGGCTTCTCTCATGTCCCCGCATGGGAAGCTGGAGCTGACAGAGGGAGCTCAACCCGCTCTCTTCAGATTCAAACAACTGACCTGTCGGTCAGCAATCCTGCCGGTACAAGGGTTCAACCCATTGTGCCAAGTGGTGTCCCCTAATTTTGTAATGAGTTTTGAAACATTTTTTTCCATCAACCACACAGCCCACGGATCCTCCTGATGGTCATGGCAAATGGGGGTGGTGTTGCCGTTGATTGGGCAATGGACCGGATTGCATTGGAGCCAATTTGCAGCCCATGCTCTGCCCCAGGTTAGTTGGAACTTGGGAGCAATCTCTGACTTTCCTCCAACCTGGTTTACCCTGTAGTAAGGACCTTCTTGTATTAAGGACCAGGAGTTCTTGGGTGTCAAGAAGGCAGTCAAGAGCAACCTCTGGGTTTTGTGGCCGCGGGAGACAAGCCCTCAATCACTGGTGGTTGGAGAGCTGCTCACTCATCCCTCCATTGCCCTGTACAGTTGGCTGGCTTTTCAGGTGTGTTTCGAAGACTGGATGGAGATATCAAGTGCAGCCATGACACTGTGTCTGGCCATATGTTTGAGGCAGTATTTCAACTCCTATGTTATTTAATTGGGGATGGAAATGGCACAGTCCTGCAGAGCAGTGTTTCCCAAACAGTGTGCCATGAGCGATCATCAGGTGTGCGGTGGGAAATTGGGACCTCAAATCAGGGGCGGTCCTACAAGACAGGCCAAGTAGGCAGCCGCCTAGGGCGCCATCTGGAAAGGGGGCGCCATCCTGGCCGCATGGGGCGCCATCCTGGCCCTGCCGATGTTCCGCAGATAGTGCTGCAGCTGCCTGCTTTTTGACCCCGGCCTTGTGCGCTCCGACGCCACTTCTGGGCACGCGCAGAGGTTTTCACGCAGGTGCAGTTGCTCCGGAGCTGAAGTTGAGCGCAGGAGCAACTGCACATGCGCGAAAACCTCCGCGCATGCCCACTAGCTCCCTTGCGCAGAAGCCTGTAAGCAAAGCACTCAAAGTGTTGATTGAGGTAGGCAGGATTTCCCCGGGTACTGGTTGTGGGGGGTCGGGGAGCAGGTCAGGGTTTTGCCCTCCCTTCTGCTCGAGATCCCGTGTACAACTAGTGGGCCACTGTGTGACACAGAATGCTGGACTAGATGGGCTGAGGTCCGATTCAGCATGGCTCTTCTTATGTTCTTATGTTCTTATCAATCCAATCTCCTTTTTCTGGGGTTCTATCCGTTTTCCATATTCTGGCGAAGACGATTCTCGCTGCTGTGGACATATAAAAGAAGAGCTTGTCTTCATTTTTTTCCAGAATTAAGTCCTTATCGGTTATGCCTAATAGAAAATATTCGGGCTTTAGTGGGAATTTTATATTTAATATACATTGTGTTTCTCTATGTATAATTTTCCAGAATGACTTTGCTTTTGGGCAAGCCCACCACATGTGGTAGTCGCTTCCTGGATGGTCGTGGCATTTCCAACATTTGGAATTGCTTTTTTGGTACATTATGCTAAATTGGGGGGGGGGGGTGATGTACCACCGATGAAATATTTTCATCCAATTCTCTTTTAAGTCTGACGTATTACTGTGTTGGAGTGTCATTTTGTGTCATTGTAGTTGGTGGTGTGCCCCAGGATTTGGTAAATGTCAAAAATGTGCCGCGGCTCAAAAAAGGTTGAAAAGCACTGCTCCAGAGTTCGTCCAACTGGAAGGCCCTAACTAGCGCAATTGGTGAAAGGGATGTTCCTCCACAAATCGCCCGCGCCGTACGGCCTCGTTTACCCAAGACACAAGAGCATTTTACAACATTATCAGCTTTGGGTGTGTTAAAGAAAAGTATCTACAGCCCAAACTGCAGCTTGTTATGTCAGCAGCTGAAAGTACAGTAAGGGGGAGAAGTAACCTTCTCACAAATTCAGGCAAAATACTAAAAAAAAAAAAAAAAAAAAACTCAGAAAATAGCTCAAATGTAAGGTTAATTGGAGCCAGAAATGTCAAACTAATGTAGCAATTTACCCTGGGAGAGCGCCCTGGCCTTTGAGTATCGCAAGAGGAGACACTACAGAATAGAACTGTGAAGAGCTATAATGGGATTTTATGTACTCTCCTGTCATATTAACCATTCTTGGCAATTAATTTCTCATTGCAATGGTATTTGGTTCCTATATATATATATATATATATATATATATATTCTTTATCCTGTTCATTCTTTACACATTCCAGTACAGGTCATGCAGGGAATTCAATTAAGAAGAAATTAAACACACACATTTGCAAGTGTGTTTTGTGTATGTGTGTGTGTGTGTGTGTGTATCTAAACCAGTGTTTTTCAATGTTTTTTGAGCCGCAGCACACTTTTTACATTTACAAAACCCTGGGGCACACCACCAACCAAAATGACACTCCAACACAGTAATACGTATAGTTAATATGTTTTTAAATGTATTTATACACTCAGTGTAAAAACTGTGAAAACAGTGTGAAAACTGGGCCTGTTTTGATGAACACAACTTGCGCTGGGTTTTCAAGTGCTCCAAGTTCCGGTGGTCGGTGTGAACCTCCACCGGGAACTTGGCCCCTTCCAGCAAGTGTCTCCAGACTTCAAACGCCACCTTGATGGCCAAAAGTTCCTTCTCCCAAATGGTATAGTTCTTTTCCGGAGCCGTCAGCTGCCGGGAATAGTAGGCACAGGGCAACAAGTCCGTCCCCTGAGGCTGTAGCAGGATCGCTCCCACCGCCACATCCGACGCATCGGCCTGGACGATGAAAGGGGTGCGGGGGTTGGGGTGCTGCAGAAGCGGCTGAGTGGTGAACAGCTGCTTCAACTTGCGGAACCCCACATCCGCCTCCGGAGTCCACCGGAAGGGCACCTTCCCCCGCAGGCACTGGGTGATCGGATCAGCCCACTTGGCAAAGTCAGGAATGAACTTTCTGTAGTAGTTGGCAAAGCCCAGGAAATGTTGAATGTCCTTTTTGCTGGCCGGAGCTGTCCAGTCGGCCACAGCTTGGACCTTGGTGTCATCCATGGCAATGCCCGTTGGGGAGATACGGTAGCCCAGAAAGTCCACCTCCCTCAGATCAAAAGCGCACTTCTCCAGCTTAGCATAGAGCCCGTGGGCTCTCAGTCTCTGGAGTACTTCTTTGACATGGCGGTCATGGGTCGCCTGATCCGGAGAAAAGATCAGCAGGTCATCCAGGTAGACAGCCAGATAACGATCTAGCAGGTCCCGGAAAATGTCATTCATGAAATGTTGGAAACAGGCTGGGGCGTTGCACAAACCGAATCCCATCACCAGGTATTCGAAACTGCCCCACTTGGTCTGGAAGGCCGTCTTCCATTCATCACCCTGGCGAATCCGGACAAGATTATAAGCCCCCCTCAGGTCCAGTTTAGTGAACACCTTGGCACCCCGCATCCGCTCCAGGAGCTCGGGGATCAGGGGAAGGGGGTAGCGGTTCCGGATCGTGATCTTGTTGAGTTCCCTATAGTCATTGCAAAGCCGCAACTCCCCCGATTTCTTCTTGACGAACAGAATCGGCGCCCCGGCCGGGGATTGGGAGGGCCGAATGAACCCCTTCCGCAGATTCTCATCCAGGAAATCTCGGAGAGCCTGTTGCTCCGGTTCCGAGAGCGGGTAGAGTCTCCCCCGCGGAATTGGGGCTCCCGGCTGCAATTCAATGGCACAGTCATAGGGCCGGTGCGGAGGCAAGCGTTCCGCCTCCTTTTCACTGAAGACATCCCAAAAGCCAGCATACTTCTTGGGCAGGGTGGCCACCTCCTCCACTTCTTGAGCCTGGCATGCCCGGGCCATCATGCAGTGACCCTGGCAGTGGTCGGAAGAAAAAATTAGCTGTCTCTTGGTCCAGGAGATCTGGGGGTCGTGGAGCGTGAGCCACACAATGCCCAGGACAATGGGGAAATCAGGGAGCTTGGTCACAAGAAAAGAAATGTCCTCTTTATGGGAGCTAGTCCACATCCTGGTAGGGGCTGTATACTGAGTCACAGCCCCTGTCTTCAAAACTCTCCCATCGATGGTCTGGACACCCTTGGGCTCCTGGAGATCAAGAAATTTTAATCCAGCAGACTTGGCGTAGTCTGCATCCATGAAGTTGTTGGTGGCTCCCGAGTCGATCATGGCATGGACCATCATCGGCCCCTTCTCGGGTGACCACAGGCTGACCATTACAAGGAATAATTGTCCAGTCTTGGGTTCAGGGGGAAGGTTAGCGACGTCGGCCGAGTGAGCGAACCCACTTACACCCGGCCGGCCCCTTCCCCCGTCGCCTGAAGGGCCTCCTCGGCCTCGGGGGGCCCTCCGAGGGCTGCAGAGGCCCGAGGAGTCTTTCCACGCGGCTTCTGAGGGCATTCCTTGGAAAAATGTCCAGCCCCTCCGCAGTACCAGCACAAGTTAAGGCGCTGACGCCGTGCCTTCTCCGCCTGATCCACTTTGGGCCGCACTGTCCCCAACTGCATGGGCTCTGGGTCATCAGGACCGGCTGGCGCTGGCAATTGCCGGGGTTGGAACTGGCCAGCTCCCCCTTCCTTCCTCGCCACCGGTTTCTCCAGCACACCTTTATCCCACCGCCTCCTGGTCTGCAGTCCAGCTTCCAAACGGAGGCTCAGGGCGATGGCTGCCTCAAGATCCTCGGGCCGAGGGTGCTTTAACATCTCCTGTTGCAGTTCTGAGGGCAGCCCCGCAATGTAGTGGTAACGCAGTGCTGAGACGTTCCACTGGACCTGGGCCGCCAGAACTCGGAAACGGGAAATGTATTGGGACAGGGTTAGATCCTTGCTTGTCAGCCGAGCCAAATCCCTCTCAGCCAGCTCCGCATCTCTTGTACTTGGGCATCCGTCAAGTTAGCCATGGCGACCACTTCCGTGGAACGCTTCTTCCGGCGTCCGGAGCGGCGTCCCGTGGTGTGGATAAGGGGTTCTAGGAGTTCTCCGGCCAACTGTCACAATCACAGACTTACCGGCCCCTTAAACACACACACGGAGACGTACTAGAGGCTAACTACTTTATTGAGTATAAAAACAGCTTAGGAATATAGTCCAGTATGAAAAGTGTCCAAAAGAGTATCCAAAAGGCTTAGAGTAACAATGTCCAAAAGGTAGCAAATAGTCCAAAGCTTAGCAGGGCTTCGCAATCCAATGCGAATCAGGAAACAGGGCAAGGCTTCGCAAACCAATGCGAATCAGGAACAAGACAAGGTAAAGCAAGGCAATGCGTGGTGACCACCGCCTGTGGTCCTACTCCGTTTCGCCAGTACAGGTACGACGTGGCCGGAGAACTGAGGATGCGTTCCCACGGATCCTGTACTTAATCCTTCGGCCGAGGTCCTCGGCGCTCTAGGCTTCTTCGTCTCCAATCCCTGCTGACGGACCTCGGACGATCAAGGACCCTAGACCAATCCCTCCTCTGGAAGACTCTATGTTCCGTCTCCTATCAAAGGAACGACCTTGCCTCTCAGCAGCTGTGTCGCTATCTTCCTGGGAACTTTCCTCCCTTGCACTTTCCCATTCGGCTTCTTCCATGTTTACATTATCACGCTCTTGGGAATTCCTCCCCCCCGGGTGTTCATAGCTCCCTTCGCTGCTTCCCATCTCCACCTGGTGATCGGAATCTATGCTAGGCCCAAACATCATCTCATCCCATGCCAAGCTCTCTGTAGGCGATTGAGGCCCATCCGAAGGGCCCTGTGCTTCACCCCAGTCATCTAGCTCATCCTCTGAATCCACATCTGCTGCTGCAGGCCCTAATGCTAATGGCACCCCGGGACCCGTTCCCTGCCCTCCAGGCACAAACGAGAACTGCTGTGCTACAACGCCAAGGCTTCTCTCTCCCAACCTCCATCCACAGGCCTCAGACCCACGTGGGGAGCTTTTTCACCCAAAAAAGGGGCTGAAAAATGCAGCATATACTCGAGTATTTGTGGTATTTTTTTAATAAGTGGCATAAGAATCGTATGTAACCCTCTGAAGGATTGTCACAAAGAGCCGGCTTTCTGCTGCTCCAAGAACAGGACCCCACCTGAGGGATTTAAAGGGCAAGAAGGGGGACTCTACCAAATCTTAGGCAGAACTTCTCAAAGGGTTCTGTTTGAAATCAGATATTTACTGCAACGACGGTACCCTAATAGCGGTTAGAAATATCCCACTTTGTGTCCCATTTATTCTGAACAGGCACAAAAGCTTAATGGTTTCGGTAATACTTGTACAAAGCGTTATGGTTTCAGAAGAAGTTCAGTGCTTGAGTTACAGGTTAAAGTCAAAACCTTCAAAACCTGAGAAACTTCTAGTATTCCACTAAAGAGTTCCTTCAATACAAACAGCCCAAACTCCAGGGTCTGTTCAAACCAATCGTTCCTCCTTGAAGTAACTATTATATAACACAAACTAAACTTCCTCCCTTTTCAAATCCCAAACTCCTAACTGCCAATTCCAAACTCCTGACATTAAAATGGCTCTCCCCACGCCTCGTCTTAGCTCCACCCACTTTCTTCCTCCAGGGTTATTAACCAATCAGGTGGCTACACATACCCTTAAGGCTGCCTCTTGTCTGTGTTAACAAAATGGATGCAAGCTAGCTCCGACCTCCCCCCAAAGCATTAGAATGGCTTCTCTCCTGTGTGGAGTCTTTTGTGGCTCACCAAATGTGAACGCTGAGCAAAACATTTCTCACACTCTTGGCATTGGTATGGCTTCTCTCCTGTGTGGAGTCTTTTGTGGCTCACCAAATGTGAACGCTGAGCAAAACATTTCTCACACTCTTGGCATTGGTATGGCTTCTCTCCTGTGTGGAGTCTTTTGTGCCTCACCAAATGTGAACTGTGAGCAAAACATTTCTCACACTCTTGGCATTGGTATGGCTTCTCTCCTGTGTGGAGTCTTTTGTGGCTCACGAAGGCTGAATTGGAAGCAAACCATTTCCCACACTCCTGGCATTGGTATGGCTTCTCACCTGTGTGGAGTCTTTTGTGATTCACCAAGGTGGAACTGTCAGCAAAACATTTCCCACACTCCTGGCATTTGTATGGCTTCTCTCCTGTGTGGAGTCTTTTGTGATTCACCAAGTGTGAACTCTGACCAAAACATTTCCCACACTCCTGGCATTGGTATGGCTTCTCTCCTGTGTGGAGTCTTTTGTGATTCACCAAGTGTGAACTCTG
>JARBWK010001941.1:0-16738 GCA_030556195.1 Anolis apletophallus | reverse complement strand
TTGTTGGTGATCAATCTGGCCGAGCCTGAGATGTTGTTTCAGGGAGTCCTTATATCTCTTTTTGGGGGATCCACTCTTGAGCAGACCCGTAGAGTAGTATCTTTGGGAGGCGGTGGTCCTCCATCCTAGAGACGTGCCATGCCCAGCGCAGCTGTGTTCTCAATAGCATGGCCTCAATGCTGGTGATCCCTGCTTGTTCAAGGACAGCAACATTAGTCACATAGTCAGTTCAGTGTATATTTAGGATTGTGCGACGACAGCGCTGATGAAAGCGTTTGAGGAGTCGTAGGTGTTGGCAATAGGTGACCCATGTTTCAGACCCATATAGGAGAATAGACAGTATGATAGCTCTGTACACACTGATTTTTGTGCTTTGCCTCAGATGCTTGTTGCTCCAGACTCTTTTGTGAAGCCTTCCGAATGCACCATATGCCTTTGCTAATCTGTGATCTATCTCTTTATCAATCTTGGCGTCTGAAGAGATGATACTTCCTAGGTAGGTGAACTGCTGAACGGACTTAAGCACACATTTACCTATGCTGACGTGGGGATGGTGGTGTTCTTCCTGTGGTGCGGGCTGGTAGAGGACTTCCGTTTTCTTCAGGCTGACTTCCAGCCCAAACAGCTCTGCAGCTGCTGCAAAGCAGGATGTTAGGCGCTGCAGGGCTGCTTCTGAATGGGCGACAATACAATAGATGCAATACAGAGTGATAATAAAGGATTGTTGTGAGTTTTCCAGGCTGTCTGGCCATGTTCCAGAAGCATTCTATCCTGACATTTTGCTTGCATCTACAACTCCGCATCTGTATGCTTGTCCACTGTGCAGAGGAAGAATTGTTGGAGGCTACAGACAATGCCGTTGCTGTTGCCCGTTTTTGGTCAAAAGATATTTAGCAGCCTGCGCACCTTCTATTTTTATCGGTTTTATACTAATTTATGCAATGCTTTTGATACAAAATAAATAAATCACTGGAGTGTTGTTATCTTGTTTCTGGGCTGTATGGCTGTGTTCTAGCAGAATTTTCTCCTTTTTTCATTTCGCCTGCACCTGTGGCTAATGACATTTTCAGAGGTCTGTGGGAATGAGACAAATGAAGTGTATATACATCTGTGGAATGCTACGTTCAGCAAAGGACAAGAGGGATCCCCTCACCACTGTGGGAGTCTATCGCATACTGTGCAGCTGTGGACAAGAAGTCTACGTAGGGACTCCCAAACGCAGAAGCACTGCCCAGGCACGAATGAAAGAACATGAAAGGCACTGCAGACTCACTCAAACAGAGAAGTCAGCCATAGCAGAGCACTTGGTGAACCAACCTAGACACAGAATATTATTATTATGTTTTACATACATACATACACACATGCCTGTGGAATAATATATGTATGTATGTGTATCTGCCTCTATGTCCCATCTCGCAGCCTAAGATCATCTGGGAAGGCCCTGCTCTCACTCCCGCAAATATCGTAAACACGTTTGGTGGGGATGAGAGACAAGGCCTTCTCGGTGGTGGCCCCCCGCCTATGGAACACACTTCTAAATGAGATAAGATCGACCCCTTCCCTCCTGGCTCTCAGAAAAAAATTAAAATCGTGGTTCTGGGACCAGGTTTCAGGCAGCAGACGTAATTTGCACCTTAGTGGACATTGACTGGAATGGCGTTGCGGCGGTTGACAGTGTGATTTGTTTTTATGGTTTTAACTAATGCTACATGTACTGGCTTTCAATGATTATGAAGTATTCTAATGTTTATGTATGTGATTGTGATTATATTATTTATTTATTTATTTACAGCATTTTTACCCTGCCCTTCTCAACCCTCCGGAAGGGAGGGGACTCAGAGCGGCTAATAAAGGCAGCGATTCGATGCCACAATCAATATACAATATAAAACAACAAATACATACAGAATTAAAACACAATAGCAGTTAAATTAAAAACCAATAATCAAATAATCAAATTAAAACAATACTCCGTCCACAAACCCAATTGAAAAAACAGTAAAGCCATATCCTCATATGTGTAGTTTTGCCAATCAATTCCAGTAAAAAAATTCTGCTTTATGATATTGTGCAAAGGCCTGGTCCCAAAACCAAGATTTTACTTTCTTCCTGAATGCCAGGAGGGATGGGATCGATCGTATTTCACTTGGAAGCGCGTTCCACAAGCGGGGGGCCACAGCTGAGAAGGCCCTGTCTCTCATCCCTGCCAGCTGCATTTCAGATGTTGGCGGGAGCGAGAGCAGGGCCTCCCCGGATGATCTTAAGTTGCGAGGTGGGACATAGAGGCAGATGTGTTCGGACAAGTAAGCTGGGACTTTGAAGGTCAAAACCAGCACTTTATGAATTGAGCTCAGAAGTGGACAGGCAGCCAGTGGACAGGGTGGTATGCTCCCTGTATGGAGCTCCTATTAGTAGTCTGGCTGCCGCCTGTTGAACTAGTTGCAGTTTCCGAACCGTCTTCAAAGGCAGCCCCATGATGAGTGCGTTGCAGTAATCTGTTTGGGATGTGATCAGAGCGTGGACAACCATAGCCAGATCAGACTTGTGATGTAGCGGCCTTGTATCATTATTAATGTAAGCTGTTCTGAGTCCCCCTTCGGGGGTAGAGAAGTGACAGGGTACAATTACCAGAAATAAATAAACAAATAAATAAATACGTACAGTGTTCCCTCACTTATTGCTGGGGTTACGTTCTAGGACCTCCTGCAATAAGTGAAAAACCGCGATAGAGGGACGCTCTATTTATTTTAATATTTATACACTATTTTAGTAGGTATACACTATTTTAAGTCTTTATAAAGGAAAGGCCCTTCAAGGCTGGAGGGAGGACTGGGGAGGGAAAGCACATTGGAGAGCGGCAAAACCCCACAAAACAGCAAAAATGCCATGATATATATTTTATACTAATATATTAATATATTTCCAGCAGTTTGGGCTGGAAGTCAGCCTGAAGAAAACGGAAGTCCTCTACCAGCCCGCACCACAGGAGGAACACCATCGTCCCCACGTCAGCATAGACACATCCGTGCTTAAGTCCGTCCAGCAGTTCACCTACCTGGGAAGCATCGTCTCGTCAGACGCCAAAATTAATAAAGAGATCGATCACAGATTAGCAAAGGCATAGAGTGCATTCAGAAGGCTTCACAAAAGAGTCTGGAGCAACAAGCAACTGAGGCAAAGCACCAAAATCTGTGTGTACAGAGCTATCGTACTGTCTATTCTCCTATATGGGCCTGAAACATGGGTCACCTATCGCCAACACCTACACAATATGACTAACTTTTACATATTTA
The DNA here is from genome assembly GCA_030556195.1 of Anolis apletophallus. Taxonomy (NCBI): domain Eukaryota; kingdom Metazoa; phylum Chordata; class Lepidosauria; order Squamata; family Anolidae; genus Anolis; species Anolis apletophallus. The sequence goes on along the minus strand of JARBWK010001941.1, from coordinate 13,442 downwards.
AACGTGACTCTCATGTTCCCCTCCCAGCTTTCTGTTTTCCAAGCTCAAAACACCTAACGCCCTAAACCATGTCTCAGAGAGATTCATATTTTCCAGACCTTTGGCCATTTTGGACAGGCTTCAGTGGCCACTTTCCATCTCCTTCTTGAATTGCTTTGCCCAGAACTGGACTCAGAGATTACTCCAGGTGAGATCTCACCAAAGCAAAAGAGGTTGGGACTCCCTTTTTGTTATTTCCTTAACAGGAAGAACACCATCATCCCCACATCAGCATAGGCACATCTGTGCTTGAGTCCGTTCAGCAGTTCTCCTCCCTAGGAAACATCATCCCTTCAGACGCTAAGATTGATAAAGAGATCGATCACAGATTAGCAAAGGCATAGAATGCATTCAGAAGGCTTCACAAAAGAGTCTGGAGCAACAAGCACCTGAGGCAAAGCACCAAAATCAGTGTGTACAGGTCCTCCATCCTAGAGACATGCCCTGCCCAGCGCAGCTGTGTTCTCAATAGCATGGCCTCAATGATGGTGATCCCTGCTTGCTCACATAGTCGGTCCAGTGTATATTTAGGAATGTGCGAAGTAAGCGCTGATGAAAGCGTTCGAGGAGTCGTAGGTGTTGGCAAAAGGTGACCCATGTTTCAGACCCATAGAGGAGAATAGACAGTACGATAGCTCTGTACACACTGATTTTTGTGCTTTGCCTCAGGTGCTTGTTGCTCCAGACTCTTTTGTGAAGCCTTCCGAATGCATTCTATGCCTTTGCTAATCTGTGATCGATCTGCTGGAAATCAGTGAAGACAAGGAGATTGCTGGGCGGCTAAATGACTTCTTTGCCTCCGTTTTCACACAGGACGACAGACAACATATGCCTGCAGCTGAGTCAGTTTTTTCAGGGAGGGAATTAAGAGAATTAAAACAGATAGAGATAAACAAGGATGTTCTCACATGCCTTACCAAACTAAATGTCAACAAATCACCAGGTCCAGACGGCATCCACCCCAGAGTTCTTAAGGAACTCAAGTGTGAAATTGCTGAACTTCTAGCTAAGATATATAACCTTTCTCTAAGATCAGGCACTGGACCCGAGGACTGGAGGGAGGCAAATGTAACTCCGATCTTCAAGAAAGGATCCAGGGGTGATCCAGGAAATAAGAACATAAGAACATAAGAAGAGCCATGCTGAATCGGGCCTCAGCCCATCTAGTCCAGCATTCTGTATCACACAGTGGCCCACCAGTTGTACACGAGGATCTCGAGCAGAAGGGAGGGCAAAACCCTGACCGGCTCCCGACCCCCCACAACCAGTACCCAGGGAAATCCTGCCTACCTCAACCAACTCCGAGGTGGCACTTGAATGTCCTTTTCAGTAACTACCGATACACTTGGTATTAAAGCAGGTTTGGTACTTTTCCGAGCATAAAAAGTACAGTCAGAGAGTGATGCTACTTGCGTGTCAACTCTGAAAAAGAGGGTTTTGGTGCCAGAAATCAGACAGGCACTTGCAATGAAAGACTAACATTGTGATTAAATGCATTTTAATACACCCTGTGCCCAATTTGAGATAATATAGGCTAGATGGGTGGATGCAGTACAGTTGGAGCTATGGAAATTTAATGTGAATGAGAAACACCACTGCGCATGGCAAAGAGTCTGACCTTCTCCGCTGCTGGCACGGAGCCTGGAAATATTGTTTCAACTCAGGGAACAGAGAGACTCAGCATTGATAACTGCACTGTGTGAAAGAAATAACTAATAGATGGCTATTGTTCTCATTCTTAGGTATGACAGAGGGATGATGCTAATGATTTATGCAGTGTTTATTGGACTAATGAAATGTCATGTAAGCAACAGTAATCACCAGCCAATTATGATTGTTTTTATCCATGAAGAAGGGGTGGGCTTAACTGAAATGACTCCATTGAGGTATAAATGTCTTTGTATGAGAAGTGACGGGGTCTTTTGCCCCTACCTGCAGCTGAGTTCTGCTGGCAGAAGCCCACCAGCTGGTGCCAGAAATAAATCCTTTTGATTTTCACCTATTTCACAGTTGTCGTGTGTTCTCCCTCATCCTAGAACCCGCGCGTACAAGCAGCTTTGGTAAGGTTAAATTGGTACTTGGAGTTCCATAACTCCCATTTCTGCTTCATTATCCATGAATCTGTCTAATCCTGCCTTGAAGTTATTCAGGCTGACAGCTGTCACAACCTCTTCTGGAAGTGAGTTCCATAACCCAATGACCCTCTGGGTGAAGAAATATTTCCCTTTATTAGTCCTAATTTTCCTACCTTGGAGCTTCAGGGAGTGCCCTCTAGTCCTAGTGTTTTGTGACAAAGAAAATAGTTTTTCTTTATTCACCTTTTCTATCCCATGCATGATTTTATACACTTCGATCAAGTCACCTCTTAAACGCCGTCTTTCAAGGCTGAAAAGACCAAGGCGTTGCAACCAACCATGCGGCCTTACGATAAAACATTAAAACATTAAAATTGCATGTCACATCACGAGGTGTCAGATAAGATACAAAGCATTTCCTTGATCCCGAGGCGCCGGTATACTAGGCAATTATTTTAGACAATTACACTAGGCCGATGCGCCTATGTTTATTCATATCATGATCTGATCCCACATTAATGGGGTTATTGGGATAACAATACAAAAAGTTTGCTAGGGTAGACCCTCTTCTACCCAGTCTCAGCCCCCCGAACCAAACTCAGCCCCCCGAATCAAAATCCTGGCTACGGCCCTGCCAACGGAGAGGCAAATATGAAGGAGCCCCCAATGGCACAATGAGTTAAACCCTTGTGCCCAGCAGGACTGCTGACCAAAAGATTGGCAGTTCGAATCCGGGGAGCGGGGTGAGCTCCTGTCTGTCAGCTCCAGCTTCCTATGCAGAGACATAAGAAAAGCCTCCCACAGGATGGTAAAACATTCAGGTGTCCCCTGGGCAATGTCCTTGCAGACGGCCAATTTCCTCACACCAGAAGCGACTTGCAGTTTCTCAAGTCAGTCCTCACATGAAAAAATCAGGTAAATATCAAAATGTGATCTATTCTATGGTGAACTCACCATGGGTCAGCGCAAGAGAGGAGCTCAATCTTAAATGTTCACTGGACTGACTATGTGACGAATGTTGCTGTCCTTGAGCAAGCAGGGATCACCAGCATTGAGGCCATGCCATTGAGAACACAGCTGCGCTGGGCAGGGCACGTCTCTAGGATGGAGGACCACCGCCTCCCAAAGATACTACTCTACGGTGAACTCACCATGGGTCAGCGGATGAGAGGCGCCCCCCAAAAGAGATACAAGGACTCCCTGAAACAACATCTCAAGCTCGGCCAGATTGATCACCAACAATGGCCCACCCTGGCCTCACTTCGGGATGCATGGAGACGCACTATCCACAATGCTGCGGCCTCTTTCGAGAAGACACGCCGAACGGGTCTCAACAACGCAGAAAGAACCACAACTTGGAAACGACATCACCCAAGGAGACTTTCTGCTGTGCTTTCTGCAACCGGACTTGCCTATCTCAGATTGGCTTTTAAAAAGTAATCAACGCGCTTGTAGAAAGTGTGGGACGAGTCCTTCCGGAATCTGAATCTTCGTTCGCGAAGGAAAGTCACAATAAAGCCTGCCATAAGCGAATACACACGAACACACCATCCACTTGCCTCAGTGCCGCCTTTCAGTGCATCAGAGTCTCTTTCTGGGAGGGAATTTGAGCAGAGGCTGGATGGCCCTCTGTCGGGAGGGCTTGGGTGGTGCCTCCCAGCCTGGCAGGTGGAAGGGGGCTGGGCCTGGGACCCCCCTGGCGCAGGCCTGGCGCAACCCCGCCCCTCCAGGTGCCTTGGACTACAACTCCCATAACTCCTCAGCCACCCTTCCTCCTCTCCCTGCCTTTGCGGCCTACCTGCCCCTGGTGGTCCACGTAGTAGAAGTACTCGCGGGCCCGGGGCGAGGGGCTCTGGCCTTGCTGGTAGGGCGGCCTCTCGGGCCCTCGGTGGACTCCCGGCCGCAGCAAGAAGCCCAGGCCTCCCCTCAGGAGCCGCATCCCGGCCGAGAACGAGTCGTGCGGCCTAGTCGTAGCGGGGGCAACCACAATCTGCGGGGGAAGGTTGCAGCGACGCACACGCGCCCTTCCGGGTTCTGAGGCCGCGCAGAAAGGTTCCGCTGAGCAACAGCCAGGAGAGCAGGAGGCCTGGGGGCCAACTTGGGCCTTCCCTCCCTCCCTCCCTCCCTCCAGGTGTTTTGAACTTATTCTTTACTACTCTTTTATGTTTCTGATCCTTTTAGGAAATACTATTTGTATAATTATTATACTTAATACTAATATTGTGCTGTGCTAATCTACGGTATTATATAAATGGGTTCCCGTCATGTGAAGACTACCTCAAACAGAGAAACCTTACAACGCAGAAACACAATACTTGCCAACAGAAATAGGCCTCAAGCAAGGTACGTTTGTAGCAAAGAAACTTTCCCCCCAAAACCTAAAAGACCCCCAAAACAACGAGTAAAAATAAAACTACATTTACCAGCATCCTCCAGGGCTGCCAAAGACTCTCCCAGCCTCTACATTCTGACAACATGATTGGCTGCCAATAAGGGCGGATTTGCATAACTGCTGTACTGGCCAGCCAACATGAACATTCCGACCCATAACAAACTGTCAGAGTAAAGCAGAATTGGTGCTTTTAGCAGAAGTACAGTCAGGAGAGAGTGATGCACAAGCACAGAACTTAGTATAGCGAGGTAGCTTGCCAAAAATCATGCTAAATGCCATTACGAGACTAATGTACTTTGATTGGTAGGTCAGGCACAAGCTGTGATTTGTTAGAGTACATCATGTGCCTTTCCTAGATAACACTGGCCGTGATTGGTCTAGCTAGTACCCAGCGTGTATTTGTTTACATTGTTCCTGATTGGTAGAAACCGCGCATGGGCAAATGAAACCGTTCCTCCTTGCTGGCATAGAGGGACGGCTTAGAAATGTTGCGAATCCAGTACATGGTGCCCATCTGGCAGATAACATACTGTGGGAATGAAGAATTAATACTGCGTAGTGCTGTTTAGCAAATGAGAATGCTAATAGAGTATGATGCCAAATAAAGTGATGTATAATTGGATAATAGAAATGTGTTAATGATGTGAACCAATGAAAATGATGAAGAAAGGAGGAGACGGGACCTGCCGCCATAGCGTGTATATAAGGGAAAGTTAGAGATTGATCGGGGTTCTTGCCCTGAGACAGCAAGTTCTGTGGGCAGGTCCCGTCAGCTGACGTTTGCAAATAAACTTTGGCTTCATTATCTGCAGTACGGTTGTTGCGTTTTCTCTCGTTCCTGTGCTTGCACGGCCGCGCAACCTGTAAGTAAAAAGTTAACACCTGGGAGTTTTGGGACTCCGGATTTGCTGCTACAAGAGGAGTGCCAGAGCCTCCTCCAACACTTTCAAATCAGAAGACCATGATGGAGATCAACACCATTCAAGGGGAGCTCTTCTTCCTTTCCCAAAAGATCTCCAGTGGCTTGGAATTCCACATTAATAAGAGGACCATCCAGCAACAATGGGGTTTGCCAAGGAGGGTGCTCCAGCCCCTCTATATGCTGGCTCCAAGGGATGGAGGTCATCACCAAGTACCTTCTGATGCCCAGCGCTGGAAGAGCTCCCTCAGATGGCCTGTCCATGAGAAAAGCCTCATCGGACATCGACCAATGGGTGCAAAAGACACAGAGCAGGACATTTTGAAAAAGAGAGGAGCAGAAAGTAAGCTAGACATGAAGATCTTGAGAAAGGTGGCTAAAAAGGATACGGAAAGGATTTTTAACAGTCCCCCAACAGACACTGGACGCACCTGTGAAGATAGAGATCCCCTGACAGGACAAGCCCTCCCAAGCTGATCCGTCCTGGCCATGGTACAAGTCAAACCCGAAGGACTGCAGGCAAAGAGCTGAGGCACAAACATAACACACCCAATTCACTAACAACAATTCCAACCCTTACATACTCAGACTTTCTCGCAACTCCTAAATAGGGCACAGCAACGCGTGCCGGGTACAGCTAGTCTATTATATAAATGGGTTCACGCCATGTGATGTATACCTCAAACAAAGAAACCATACAACGCAGAAACACAACACTTGCCAACAGAAATAGGCCTCAAGCAAGGTACGTTTGTAGCAAAGAAACTTTCCCCCCAAAACCTAAAAGGCCCCCAAAACAACGAGTAAAAATAAAACTACATTTACCAGCATCCTCCGGGGCAGCCAAAGACTCACCCAGCCTCTACATTCTGAACAACATGATTGGCTGCCAATAAGGGCAGATTTGCATAACTGCTGCACTGGCCAGCCAACATGAAAATTCCGAACCATAAAAAACTGCCAAAACAGAATAAGGAAAAGGCCTGAGCCCAACACAAACACCCAAATCACTTCCAACCGAAAATTTACACCCCCAAAAACACAGACCACGCCCAAAATTGACAGTAAGGCTTCATTAACTTGATTTCCCTAACTAGGCCTCACTTACTGGGAAGCTGTTTACGCTCTGAATTGACAGTAAGGCTTCATTAACTTGATTCTCCGACTAGGCCTCAGCTCATTGGACATTGTGTATGGCCTGAATTGACAGTAAGGCTTCATTAACTTGCTGTTCCTAACTAGGCCCTCAGCTCATGGGACATTGTGTATGGCCTGAATTTACAGTAACCTACCTTGGCACACAGAGCCCCGACCATGCATGATGGGACTTGAAGTACCACCATGGAAAATGGGATTTGTAGTACTTCAAAACCCATCATTCCCCACAGACCACTGTGGCCCAGAACCAAGACCAATAAAGACCCAACTTGGCACACCATGCCCCCATGACCCACACTCCATCCAACTGCAGTTTAGAGGAGGGCACACCGTGGATGATTGGACTTCCTCGCATCTCCTAAAAGGCGCAGCAACGCGTGCCGGGTACAGCTAGTAGTTAATATGTTTTAAAATGTATTTATACACTCAGTGTGAAACCTGGGCCTGTTTCGATGAACACTATATATGACTTCCTCTCACATACTTATACATGGCTATCATGTCTTCTCTCAGCCTTCTCTTCTTCAGGCTAAACATGCCCAGCTCTTCAAACCACTCCTCATAATGGGACCTGTTCTCCAGACCCTTGTGAAATTTCACCATGTCGGTGAATTGGGCAGTGAACGAACCAGGGAGCATCGGGAGGCTGAAGCAGCCCCGAGCGGGAGCTGGAGCCATGCTGAGTCGAGGCTCCTGAAGGCTTCCTCAAGGCGGGCCTGGCCCTGGCATTCAGCTGAGCCCATACTTTGCCTCGGGAGGATCTTTGGGTAGGGAAAGAGGTAGAAAGAGGTGCTAGGAGGGGGAAGAGTGCCAATTTTCCAGGGCACACCTGATGCTCACTCACGGCACACTAGTGTGCCCGGCACACTGGTTGGGAAACACTGCTTTAGGAAATATTATTTGTATAATTATTATTCTTAATACTAATATTGTGCTGTGCTAATAATAATATATTATGTATACATATCATATGAATAATAATAATAATAATATTATAATGTAAGGTAAAGGTTTCCATTTGACATTAAGTCTAAGCCAGGGGTGCTCACACTTTTCCAGCATGTGAGCTACTTATAAAAAAACCAAATCAAAACGATCTATCTACCCACTTACAAAAATGTAAAACATATAACTATCTTCAAATGTATTAAGGATTCTTGGTATGTATGGCCATCCAGCAATAGATAATAATAATAATAATAATAATAAGTCAGCCTGAAGAAAATGGAAGTCCTCTACCAGTCTGTACTACAGGAAGAACCCCATTACCCCCACGTCAGCATTGGGAAATCTGTGCTTAAGTCCGTTCAGCAGTTCACCTCCCTGGGAAGCATCATTTATGGGTCTGAAACATGGGTCACCTATCGCCAACACCTACGACTCCTCGAACCTTTTAAAAAGACCTTAAAATCTGGCTTTTTTGCTGCACCTTATACCATTGCCCCCTCAATGCTCCTGTCTCTGGACTACACTCTCCCCGCTTATTTTTTTAAAGGTTTTTATTAAAGATACAAAACAAAAGTACATTTAAAACATTCACTTCAGATACAAACAAAAGAAAGTGCCGAGGCACTTCACAGTGCAACACACTCTACTAGAGATAAGAGTTCGGAAGACACAGGTAGGGGGAAGGCGAGAAAGAAAGAGGTGGGGGGAACAGAGGTAGAGGGGTACACGGGAAGACAGGTGGATTAGACATCCACCCGTCCCTGAGAGAAAAGCGAGAAAGAGCTTTGAGAGATTAAAAGAAAGAAGAGAAGAAAAGAAATGTTGACTTCACATCTCAACTCAAATTTTGGCTTTAACTCTTACATTTGGGCACATAAATCCTTGAGGGGTGTGGTCACTTTACAGTCTTAGACCTTTCAAGCTTATATTTTCTCTTTCTTTGATAAAATTGACAAAAGGCGCCCATGTTTCTTCGTATAAGTTGTTAGGGTTATTACGAAGCAGTTGGGTGAGCTTATCCATTTCTGCAATCTCCATTGCCTTTAGGATCCAGTCTCCTTCTTTTGGAGTGTCCTTTAATTTCCAGAGCCTGGCATAAGTGATCCTGGCTGCAATAATGAGATAAGTGAGGAGTCTATCAATTGCTTCATTTTTCAATTGTCCCGTGATATTTAAGAGGTAGAGTTCTGGTTTTTTCCCCCCAGTTTTTTTGGAAGATTTTCTTTATATTGGAGTGGATCATATTCCAAAAAGTGGTGGCAGCTTTGCACGTCCACCATTGATGGAAAAACGTCCCCCTTTCTTCTTGGCATTTCCAACATAAATCAACATTGTTTTTATAAATTTTAGCCAGTTTTTGTGGCGTGATATACCACCTATAATGCATTTTGTAAACATTCTCTTTTAAACAATACGCATAATTATATCTTTGTTTTACTCTCCAAACACTCTCCCAATCTTCCCTGAATATATTATGACCCAGATTTGCTGACCATTTTTTCATGTAATCTTTAATCGGATTTTTTTCATTTTCTGCTTCAAGAAGAAAGTTGTAGATCTTACTGACCGTCTTTTTTTTCGGAGTTTAGCCACATCCTCTCCTTTTTCCTGCTTGTGTAATCCATCCCACTTTCTTGTCTTCTCTAAATCTATTTACGATTTGGTTATATTGGAACCAGTTCAACTTCCAATGTGCCAATTCTTCTTGGCTTTTTAAAATAAAGGTAGTCCCCTCCTTTTTTAGAATATCCGCATATGTAGGCCATTTATCTGTTTTTAAGGATTTTATTTGAAAAGCCTCCAGTGGAGAGGTCCATAGGGGAATTTTGGGATATACTATTTTCTTATATTTATTCCATGTAATTAGAGCGGCCGCCCTAATTACATGGGCCTCATAATATTTACACAGATTTGGTAGACGGAATCCCCCTGGTCTGTTTTTTCCTGTAGGTCTTTTTGTTTGATTCTAGGTTTCTTTCCTAGCCAAATAAATTTTGCCAGGTCGGATTGCCATTTTTTTAACATCTGGAGATTTTTTAGGATAGGCAACATTTGGAAGAGGAAGTTGACTCTAGGGAAGACTTTCATTTTGATGGTAGAGATCCTGCCCAGTAGTGAGAGGTTAAGAGTTTCCCATTTGGTCAGATCTTCTTTTATATCTTTCCATAATTTCTCATGGTTATTTTTAGTTAGCTGTCCATTATTGTTTGTCAATGTGATACCCAAGTATTTAAATTTTTTTACTATCTCCATGCCTGATTTGTTTTCGATCAATTTTTGTTCCTTTTCCTCTATATTTTTTGTAATCATTTTAGATTTGTTTTTGTTCAATTTGAAGCCGGAGACTTCCCCAAAGCTTCCTATTTTTTCCAGCCAGGATTCTAAATTTGATTGTGGGTCATCTATATCTATACAAACTATATCATCAGCAAAAGCTAATATTTTATAATTGTCCTTTCCGATCTTAAGACCTTTCAAGTTTTCGTCATTGGTGATATTTTTGAGAAGGAGTTCTAGTACAAAAATTAAAAATTATAGGGTGACAGGGGGCAACCCTGTCTGGTGCCCCTCTGTATTTCTATTGGATTTGACCTGGTGCCATTAACAATTACGTTTGCCGTTTGTTGCTGGTAGATACTTTTTATCGCCGTAATGAAAAAAATCCCCATATCTAGCTCCCTCAATAAAATATCAATTATTTCCCAATTAATTTGGTCGAACGCCTTCTCGGCATCCAGAAAGGCGAGCGCGACCTTTTTATCGATGTTTTTGTCCAGCAATTCAATTATGTTAATTATTTTCCTTATATTATTTTTCATGTGTCTTCCTGGCAGGAAACCCGTTTGGTTTCTACCTATCCATTTATTTAAGAATTCCTTAAATCTAGAGGCTAGGATAGTTGAGAATATCTTGTAGTCCTGATTTAAGAGGGAGATAGGTCTGTAGCTTTCTACCATTTCCGGGTCTTTCCCTTCTTTTGCAAAGATGCAGATATTTGCTCCCTTACACTCTCCCCGTATATATGAAGACCTCTCACAACCCGGGTCTACACGAGCTCTTCTTTGCAAAGAATCTACATCTGTTATCTCACCCTGAGTTTTTAACATTTTATCTTGTACATGCGGCCCGATTTGTGATTTTAAATATTGTATTTCCATATTGTTCTTTTATTTATATGTTTGTATTTTTATTGAGCTGTTGATGTTTTTTATTTTAATTTTGTAATCTGTTGTTTGGGCCTGACCTCATGTAAGCCACCCCGAGTCCCTATTAGGGAGATGATGGCAGGGTATAAATAAAGATTATTATTATTAATATTATTGTCCGTAGACACCTCCCAGATCATGTGGCCGGCATGACTGCATGGAGTGCCGTTACCTTCCCACCGGAGGGGTACCAATTGATCTGCTCACATTTACAGTACATGTTTCCGAACTGCTAGGTTGACAGAAGCTGGGGCTAACAGAGGGAGCTCACCCCACTCCCTGGATCCAAACCACCAATTTTTTCAGTCAGTAAGTACAGCAACTCAGTGGTTTAATCCACTGCGCCACCAGGGCAATATAATACTACTAATATAATAATAATGTAATATAATGTAATATAATAAAAATAATAATAACTTTATTTTTATATCGTGCCTCCATCTCCCCAAAGGGACTTGGGGCGGCTGACAAAGGGACAAGCCCAAAGAGCAGAGAGTTAAAAACATGCAATAAATTCAAAACAAAACAAAACCAAATAGGAACACATCACAGTAAATCATAACATCATAAAAACAGTACCACGGAGAGCAATAAAAATGCTGAGTTCAGAGGCTTTGAGTTTGTGCTAAATTCCTAGATCTAAGTGAAAGTGCAAAATTCAGTGGCAGGGATGGGAGAGTAATGTCTTTGGGCATTAAAGTGCCGGAACTTAGGTATTATTGGGCCAAATCTTTGGAACTGCCTAGTCAAAGACACAGCGGAACATCCATGTTTTTAGATTCTTGTGAAGGTGGACAGGGTAGGTGACAGTCTGATCTCCCTAGGAAGAGAGTTCCAGGATCAGGAGGCCACCACTGAGAAGGCCCTCTCCCTTGTCCCCACCAACTGTGCAGGAGATGGAGGTGGAAGCGAGAGGAGGTCCTCCCCGGACGATCTTGGGGCTCGTATATATTAAATACAATACTACTGATCATCTATTATATAAAGGAGGTCCCATCATCGAACGACTGACAGAGATAGAGAAACCTTCCAAGGCAGAGACACCAAACTTGCCAACACAAATAGGCCTCAGGCAAAGAAGGTTTTTAGCAAAGAAACTTTCACCCCCAAAACCTAGAAGGCCCCCAAAACAACGATACAAAAAACCCTACATTTCCCAGCATCCTCTGCGGCAGCCAGCGAAACCCATTGGCCAACATCGGCCCACACAAAATGCAGGGAGGCTGAGTAACCATAGTAACGCTGGGCACAGCCAGCCAAGGCTAGGATAGAATGCTGAGTGATTTGATTTCAGTCAGTTGCTGTTTGAGGGTTAAACTGTCAAAACCAAACTCTATGAGGGAGCAATTCTCCAGCAATTCCTACCCACACAATACAACACAACCCATCCCCCCCAAACTTACGGGACCCTGCACACACAACACCTACCACTACCACAAACAAAACCAACTCCACCTATACTCCAAACACAACACAACACAACACTGCACTGATACTCTACAAACACACACAAACACCCAAAACACCCCACCCACACAAGCATTCTACAACATACTACCACCCACAATTCCACCACACACCCACTAACTCACCAAAAAAGTAATACCTACACACAACACAATACGCACATAACACAACCTTGCATCTACTGCTCAACCCATTTGTATGCCATTCCTTCCTTCCACACAGGCAGAAACTGACCCAAAAGACAAGCCATGCCTTCTAAAATGACCTGGCTACAGTGATCCAAGCGACGGTCATCTCGAGACTAGACTACTGTAACGCCCTCTACGTTGGCCTTCCCTTGGCGACGATTCGGAAACTCAAGCTAGTGCAGAATGCCGCTGCTCGCCTGCTGGCAGGAGTGCCGGTGAGGCAGCACATTACGCCCATCCTCCAGCAACTGCACTGGCTGCCAATTGAGTACCGAATCACCTTCAAGGTGCTGGTGTTGACCTTTAAGGCCTTGTACGGTCTAGGCCTGCGTACTCTTGGACCGCCTTGCCCCATACGATCCCCGAGATCACTCCGCTCAGCAGAGCAAAACCTGCTGGAGATTCCACCGATCCGCCTCTGCCGCCTATCATCAACTAGGCAGCGCTCCTTCTCAGTAGCAGCTCCAACGGCCTGGAATGCCCTGCCGGAGGAGGCTAGAGCCATACGGGAGCCTCGCCCCTTCCGCAGGGCCTGTAAGACCTTCCTTTTCAAGCAGGCCTTCGGTTGACATATAACGCCTTTGCCTTCAATCGATTTATGACTCTGTGTTACCGTTTTTTGTCACTTAGTGTAATTTTATGTAAAGAAAGAGGAAGGGTGTCCTCAAAGCAGCATGAAAAATGAATTTCAAAGGGTTAGCTGCAACACACAAATTGTCTTTCTTGTATTCCAAAATATATTTTTTATTTATTGAAGGTATATATCCAGAATCACTTGTCGTGGAACATATATTTCTTCCCAAATGGGGTTGTGGAATTGAAAAGTCGATCAAAACAAATCATATACGAACTCCCAAAACGGATGCATCACAAAAATCATCATATATAACCATATATTGGGCTTGTATTTAAATCCGAATTGAGGGGTTCATTGGGGTCGACGGACTATATATCAAAGGCCTCTCCGTTTCGCCAGAGAACTGGCTTCATCGGGACAAAATAATATTATAGTTTGTAATTCCACTGGTCCGATTATCTAAATAAAGGTAA
>JARBWK010001940.1:0-16739 GCA_030556195.1 Anolis apletophallus | reverse complement strand
TATAAGTTAACTTTATCAAGCTACCTGAACGTGCGGGCTCAAGGATGAGGGAAAACACACAACAACTGTGAAATAGGTGAAAAATCAAACAGGTTTATTCTGGCACCAGCTGGAGGGCTTCTGCCAGCAGAACACGCTGCTATCAGGGGCAAAAGACCCCGTCACTTTCAATACAAAGACATTTATACCCCAATGGAGGCATTTCAGTTAAGCCCTCCCCTTCTTTTGTCAGCAAATAATCCAGGGCCAATTTCTGTTGTATTACCATTCCAGCCAGAGAATTAATCTCTATTTGCAAATCCCCTGTTCCTCTGGCTGTATCATTTGCTAATAGCTCCAATTCGTAAGATAATACACGTAGTTGTCTTATATTCCATGCCACTCCCATTCCTGGTGTCATAATGGCCAGGAACCTTTGTGCCTCTGTGAGATATGTGCGGTCTGTGTCATAACCATATTTATCTATTGAGTTGGTTGATCTCTTTTGAACATGCATATGTAAATTGGTAACTGGTGTCTTTCTGGGGTACATTTTTAACCCTCCTGGTCCCAAAGTACCTATGGTACAAATCCCATTCCATGCTATGGGCAGATATCGTCCTGCCCACTTGCCACAAATCCATAAGTATCCTTCTGGAAGGTTTTCCAACTGATTACCTGTATGACAAGCAGGTATATCTTGCATTAAGTTAACCAATGCATCTTTTTGATGATTCCCATATAAAATGTGAGTACAATTTGAGTACTTCCATCCCCAGGTCCAAATTCCTCTTGTCTTACGGCTACAATGTGACATGTAGCGATCATATACTGTGATAGTATAATTACATGCTGGATATTTTCCCAGTTCAATTCTATTAAACAACTCATATTTTCCCTCCTCTCTGTTTCTTGTAGCATATATAGTATTGTCTGATTCCCATTTAAAGCACAGGGGTGCTTCCAGCGCTGGGAAACGGTGTGAAATCATGAACTGAGCCTTGTCTGCATCGTGCTTGTTGTATGACTGTTGACAGATAGTGTCATTCCAGCCCTGCAACGTTAATAGAGCTGTTGGGATCACGGGCCATCCTTGTTTATGACTGGACGGGCCGTGGCTGCAAACCCAGCAGTCTGAGGCTAAGCTCATGTGTCATGCTGCGGCCTTCCCCCGGACTGGGGTCTTGGCCGGGGTGGCTGGCTTGGTCTCTGGCGCCTTCTCCGGCTTTGGGGAGGGGCCCTTCTTGCGGCACTCAGCCGCCCGGTGGCCTTCTCGGCCGCATGAGAAGCAGGCTCCTTTCTTCCCTCTCTGGCTCTCCCGGCTGGCCGACCGGGCTCTCAGGGACGCTCTCCGGGCTGGCCCGGTCCTCCCCGACGGCCCCGCTCCCACTCCGCGGGTTCTCCCGCTATCTCGGTGGCGTCTGGGCATTTGTTTCATGTCGCACTCTACTCTCCCCGCTGAGACTATCCAGTCCTCTAGGGTCTCGGGGTTCCCCCTCTTCCGTTTCCCAAGGTCCGAAAAAGGGGCTCTTCAAACAGGACAAAACAAGCTTTGACCCTAGGGGAACGGAATTAAGGTTACCCTGTTAACTAGGCACCTTGGACCTCTAAAAAAGGCTGCTTAACTCCAGATAAGGGGCCAAACAAGTTTATTGAGTACAATCAGACAAGGAAAAGCTGATGGTTTGAAAGCTTGGGTTGGTTACAAAAGAGTCCTTAAAGAAAGGGAGTCTATCGCAAGCACGAATGCAATGCGATGGTACCTCTTGTTCAAAGTCCAGGGTGTCCCAGCTGTCCTCCGACACGCAGATCCGAAGTTCTGTGGCGCATCCTAGAATCTTAACCTGTATTGAAGACTGATCTTCCTCTATGTTAAGAATTCTAGTTGAAGACATAGGTTAACCAGTAGATAACAAATGGATGCCCTTTTGGCAGCCACATTGCTATCTAGACTCGCTCTGTCCGTTGGAGTTGGCAAAGAGGAAGAGGCGGGGCCGAGGGACCCCTACTACCCCGTGGTAGGGGTGTTGGATTTGAGGCAGATCAGCAGGTAAAGCCTTTGAAGTACCTGACCCTAAGTGATGACATGATCAGGCCAAAGGTCACATGACCCCAGACAGCATGGTCAGATCGGAGAAACAAAGAGAACAAAGAACTAATACTAGTAAATGGAAAATCCCCAAACACAGATAACACAGCCCCCTGTTGGGGGCGCCACACCCCCGGTGCATGGCCCACTCCAAAATGTCCTGCCTCAGGCCTGCCTTGAAGCACTCCAATATAGTGGCCTCCGACCAGCCCCGGATTTTCCCCGCTAGGGCCGGAAGCTTAAGGCGTATTCCGACACAGACCTCTGGCCTTGGTAAATCTTCCTCAATTGGGCTTTGGCTTTCTCTCCGGCTAGGGGGTCCCCGAAGCGGGCTTGTAGGGCATCCAGAAAAGTATCCAGCCGCCTCAATTGCGGCGCTCGAGTGTCCGTCATCTGCACTAGCCAATCGGCTGCGGCCTCTTTCAAGTTGGCCCCCACTGCCCGCACCTTGGCCGCTTCCGAGGGGAACGAGTCCCCATAGTCCAGCATGTAGTTCTGCACATTGGTGACAAAGTAGGAGAGTTGGCGGGGGTCCCCGTCGAACTTTACCTTCAAGTCCTTCGGCTCCCCGCCGCCTCTTGGCTCTGGTCGGCCTGGCCCAGGTTGAAGGTGGAAGCCCCCCTGGACGGGATGAAGTCGTCTCCGCTGTTCTGGAAAGTCACTCTCCCTGACGGCCTGGTGGGCCGCTCCGTGGCCTGGCTCGACGGCCTTTCTCGGTGCCGTGCGTCCGGCGTGGCCCACGGTAATTCCTCCGGTCTGGCCAGCAGCAGCTCCATCTGGGATTGGAGCTTCTGCACCGCCTCCGTCAGCTGGAATACCTGCACCTCCAGCCGCAGTTCGGCTGTGCTGGGAAGCTGCCGCCTCTGGCCGGGTTCCGGCCTCCAGAGCGCGCCGGCACCTTGCGCCGGGTCTCGTCCTTCGCCGGGGGGGGCAAGGAGCGGCGGCGCCTCTGCCCCCATCTCTGCGCCTCCCGCCTGGGCTGCTGCTGGGTCTCCGGCCTCGTCTCTGTCTCCATCCTCCTCCATATCCTCTTCCTCACCTACGTCTTCCGTAGGCAGGTCGGCGAGGGGATCCATCTCCGCTTGAGACAGCCTGCGATGGTGGGTACGGTCGGAAGGCGTTCACGGCCGTAGAAGGTGGTGCGTCTATCGCCTGGCACTTCAAAGGGCGGATCCAGTTCAAAGCCCGCCAGATGCTTCTCTTATCTGATGGCGCGCGATGCTTGACCCGTTAGGACAACAACCGGGCCAAGCGGCGCTGACAGTAGGTGTCTACAATGTGCGCCACATTATGGAGTGCCAATTTCACCCTGGAACTTTAACAAGTGCTGTATCACCATTGTAGTGCACATTGACAGTGTGCATTTTGTGGCCATCATGGCCTCATGCTGACTTTGAACTGTATTATAGTGTCAGTGTAGAAGGGCCCTTAGATAGAGAAAAGCCAAGTGTTCATCTATTGTTATATTAAGTGGGTAGGAGTCCTAGCACTGAGCCCCTATCAACACTGACCTTATAATCCAGTTTCTGAATGCAGATTATCTGATTTGAATTGGATGATATGAGTTTATACTGCATTATAATCCATTTTAAAGTAGATAACATGCATTCAGAAGATGGATTATATGGCAGTGTAGATGGATAGTTACCTGTCCTTGATGGTAATAAACTTTCCTCTGAATCGTTGGATTCCCTTGTTCTAATTTTCTTATATAAACAACTATTATAATTAATCATGGCGTAATGGACCTAGGGCTCTCAGGATGTTTTCATTAGTACCTAACATGACATCATTTGACATACCCAACCCAGATCTCTCCATTCTGTCTGGACAGAGCAGCAATCCCCACAGTAGCTGGAGGGAAGATTGATTAACTCAGTAATGATGCATAGTTATAATTTATACCTGCTATAATCCATATTATGTTGGGCTGGATTGCTCTTGAGTTGGCAAAATCCGTTTATGCAAGACCTCTTGTTGTAATTTCCTAGTGAGGGCATGTCCATCGAAACTGAGCACAACACCACTAGTAGTGATGCCAACATATGCAAAGCATGTGATTGTACTCTTATAAGCAAACAAAACTGATTTAGAGTAGGACCAAAATTTCCTGCCCTCATTTCATAAATTATCCCAGACAATCAGAAAGGTGAGGACAATGGAAGCTTATTAAAAGCAATGTTTCTGGTGTACATAAATGTTAAAAAGTCTTTAGCAATCCATAGAAACCCCATTTTTATGCATGAACATTTTGAATGTGAAGAACAATAGCATTTGTAAGCATTCTTTTTACCCTTTGCTCAAGCTAATCGGATTTCATATAACATGGTAAAATTTTGTGTAGTGTTAAAGTGCCAGAAGGATTGTACCATATTGTCTGCTCTTTATGGGAACTAGTTTTTAGGTACTCTGTAGTTTGGCATATAAATGGCTTTTTGATGGTTTGGAGACTGTCACAATGCTCTCTTTTTTCCCTCTCTTGAACATGAGTTCCGGTTGAAATCACTAGAGATTGCATAATGTATTTTTGGCACAAGTCTATAGTATTTCCATTCTCAGACGTTTATTTATATGATTTAAAAATAATTTTGAAGTTATGATATCTGCATGTTCTACAAATCCATTCCAAATTAAATTGAATAGAAATATTCAGCCTCATGGTTCATCAAATATATGTCCATCTGTCATAGACTGTGATAACTAGCATATGTACATCAGTTGTCCAACGCTAAATCACATATAAAGCCTTTGTATCACAGAATCACCTATCTGTGCATGTGAAGCAGATGTAGAAATGTTTATACAAAATTTTCCATCAGCTCCA
Organism: Anolis apletophallus; assembly: GCA_030556195.1. NCBI lineage: Eukaryota > Metazoa > Chordata > Lepidosauria > Squamata > Anolidae > Anolis > Anolis apletophallus. The sequence goes on along the minus strand of JARBWK010001940.1, from coordinate 11,847 downwards.
TTCTGAGCAATCCCCATTGAATGAAAATGTCCAGTGGAGTATCTTGAACACACGTATTTACTGTTGTTTATTCATTCAATCACTTCTGACTCTTCGTGACCTTATGGACCAGCCCCCACCAGAGCTCCCTGTCTGCTATTGACACTCTCAGCTCCTTCAAGGTCAAGCCAGTCACTTTGAAGGAGCTGCGGATTCATCTACTACAAGTGTGAAAAAATGCTGGACCTCTGAATGTTCAACCACAAAAACCATGATTTCTCTTCATTTACTATGTTGTCTAGAATTTTGGAAGCTGCAGTCCACCCATGTGTAAAGCAGAGTGCATTTCAAATCTTCCATACAGTTGGGAAGTCAGTAATGCAGAGTTCCCAGTCTTAAGGAGCATATTGAGACAGCATTATTTTAGCTGTTAGATTGCCAAAATCCCAGCTTATTGGATTCTGAGATTCTTAGTTTGGTGAAGTACATTATGTGTTGGATAACTTATGTTTGGAGAATCCAGTTGGTCCAGAGAGCTGCAGCCTGTTGACTGTGGCATGTTATAGACATCATACCATTCCCCTGTTGCAGGTCCAGGAGCTGCTAGTTTGTTTCTGGATACAATTCAAAGTGCTGGTTATGACCTAAAAAGTCCTATATGGCTCAGCTCTAGGCAATTTGTCAGATTATATCTTTTATATGAGCCAATCTGTGCTCTGAGATCATCAGGAGAGATCCTTCTCCCGGTCCTATCACCATTGCAAGCGTGATTGGTGGGGAGGTGAAATTGGGCCTTCTTGATGGCTCTGGGCAGGGCCGTAGCCAGGATTTTGATTCGGGGGGCTGAGACTGGGTGGAAGAGGGTCTACCCTAGCAAACCTTTTGTATTGTTATCACAATAACCCCATTAATATGGGATATAATGAGCATGGTGATCAGATCATGATTTAAATGCACATAACAGTTTAAATAATGTACCAGTAAGGCCTTTTCGCGGACCATCCTGAGAATTTCGGGGTGAAGCCCCCTTAGCCCCCCTGGCTACATGCCTGGCTCTGGGTTGTCGAATACCCTTCATAGGGAGTCCAGAATTGACAACTTCTTGTTGTTGTTCTAGTGATAGATTAAAACTGTTTTAAACTTCCAAGTCTTTAAAACAGAATGTTTCAAAGAGTAGGCTAGGGGTGCTGTATTCAAAGAAGCATCTAAAATGGAGGAGGAGGAAGATGAAGAAGACAAAAAAGAGGAGGAGGAGGAAGTTGTTGTTGATTAGGGATTGCAGTGGTCCCCAGATGTTTTGGCCTTCAACTCCCAAAAATCCTAAAAGCTGGTAAACTGACTGGGATTTCTGGGAATTGTAGGCCAAAACACCTGGGACCCACAGGTTGAGAACCACTGCAATAGTGAATGTTTAATTGTGTGCCCCTTTATGCTCCCACAAGTTCTTTGAATTATTTATTTTATTTATTTATTTTATTTATTGTTCACTTTTGTATTCCGCTCCTCCCAGCAGGCCCGGGGCGGATCACAACAAAAATACATGGGCGGCATGTTGTAACATGTCAACATGCGACCCTACAATTGATAAAAACATAAAAACATAAAACCACATTTAAAACAGGTTACATCGTCAGAGCACGGGTTGAGAGGACATATATCATAGTTCTTGGTCCGGTGTGCCTAATTAAAGGCCAGCTCGAAGAGGGCCGTCTTACACGCCCTCCGGAACGGGCCCAGTTCCGAAATGGCTCGGGTATTGTCCGGAAGGGCGTTCCAGAGCATCGGTGCCGCCACAGAAAAAGACCTTTGTCTAGTCGTCGACAGGTGGCAGGAGCGGACTGATGGAATTAACAACAGATTTTGCTCATCTGAGCACAGTGATCTCGGGGGCGAGTACGGGGTAAGGCGGTCCTTCAGGTACGCAGGCCCTAGGCCGTGTAAGGCCTTATAGGTCAAAACCAACACCTTGAAGGCAATTCGGTACTCAATAGGGAGCCAGTGCAGTTGCTGGAGAATAGGTGTAATATGCTCTCTCGCTGGCACTCCTGCCAGCAAGCGAGCCGCGGCGTTCTGCACTAGCTTGAGTTTCCGGATTGTCGACAAGGGAAGGCCAACGTAGAGGCCATTACAGTAGTCTAATCTCGAGATGACCGTCGCTTGGATTACCGTGGCCAGGTCGTCCCTGGACAGGTAGGGTGCCAGTCGCCTAGCCTGTCGGAGGTGATAGAATGACGTCCTGCTGACCACAGAGACCTGGGCCTCCATGGTCAGCGAGGAGTCCAACACAACCCCCAAGCTCTTAACTGACGGCGATGGGTTAAGCCGCTCGCCGTCCAGGGTAGGCAACCAGCACCCACCCAGTCCAGGCCGACCAGGCCACAGGATCTCCGTCTTCGATGGATTCACCTTCAGCCGGCTGGCACGCAGACAACAAGTCACGGCTTCAAGGCATAGATGGAAACAATCGGTACGGTGTCCGGCCTGCCGTCCATTCTCAGCAAAAGCTGGGTGTCATCAGCGTACTGATAACACTCCAGACCAAAGTCACGGGCCAGCTGGGCCAGGGGGCGCATGTAAACATTGAATAATAAGGGGGAGAGGATGGCCCCCTGGGGGACCCCACAGTTAAGTGGGAGTCTCCCGGAGACCTCCCCGCCCCCCTCCACACGTTGTCCCCGGTCCCGGAGAAAGGAGGCCACCCATTGAAGGGCAGTCCCCCCAACCCCGGAAGCGGCTAAACGGTGGGTCAACAGTGCATGATCTACAGTATCAAACGCTGCTGTCAGATCTAACAAGACAAGCAGTGCTGATCCACCCTGGTCCAGCTGGCGGCGAAGTTGGTCTGTAATGGCGACAAGCACGGTCTCCGTCCCATGCCCAATACGGAAGCCGGACTGGAAGGGATCAAGTCCAGCTGTGTCATCTAGGAACTGCTTCAGCTGATCCGCTGCTGCCCTCTCAATTACTTTGCCTAGGAAAGGCAAGTTGGAAACAGGCCTGTAATTGGAGAGAGCCGAAGGGTCTAAGCTCGGCTTTTTCAGCAGCGGTTTCACCATGGCCTCTTTTAACCCCCCTGGGAAGACTCCTTGCTCAAGGGAGCTATTTATGATCGTGCCCAGGGGGCCTCGTAGTCCCTCCCGGCAAGATCTAACAAGCCAGGAGGGGCACGGGTCGAGGGAGCAAGTAGTTGGTCTAGCTGCAGCCAGTAACCTATCGACAGCTGCTGCGTCCAGCGGTTGGAAGCGGGTGAAGGTGGGCCCACCGAGTGGCGGCGGAGTCTCGAGTTCACTAACTGTATCAAGAGTGGCAGGAATGTCCCGGCGGAGAGTCGAAATCTTGTCAGCGAAAAAGTTCTGGAAGGCCTCAGCCGTTGGAGCCAAACCCCTATCATTTGGGACAGTTGGGATTGTTGTCAGAGACCGAATTACCTTAAATAATTGAGCTGGGCGTGAACTAGCTGACTCTATCAAGGAAGAATAGTGGACCTTTTTCGCTTCCTTGATAGCTTGCTCATAAACCTCCTTGAATTGTTTATAAGCTGATTTTGACGCTTCGTCACGGAGACTCCTCCACATGTCCTCTAGTTGTCTCTTTCTCCGTTTCATCGCCCGCAACTCCTCGGTATACCATGGCGAGCGGTTTCTACGGGGAAGGAGAGAACGCCTGGGGGCGATCTCGTCTAGGGCCGTGGAGAGACTGGTGTTCCAGTGCTCCACTAGTCCGTCGACCGAGTCGCTGGGGGGTTCCCAATCCCTTAGAGCATTCAGGAACCTAGTGGGTTCCATGAGTCTCCTTGGGCGAACCAGAATAGGTTCTGCACCCTTACCGGGAGGAGGAGCCAATCCCAACCGGACTTCCATGGAACCTCCGTAATGGAGGTTAGGATCACCTGGATTCCGGCAGCGAAGATCAGATCTAATGTGTGTCCTGCATGGTGAGTGGGGCCGGTCTTACAGAGTGAGAGTCCTAGTGCCTCCATGGTAGACACTAGGTCCACGGCTGCAGTTGACGGGGAGGTGGTGTCGGCGTGGACATTGAAGTCCCCCAGGACAATAAGTCTAGGAAACCTCAATGCCCACTCCGCAACCACCTCCAGCAGCTTAGGCAGACTTCCTGCTGGAGCGTCGGGTGCACGGTACACCAGCAGGAAGGCTACGCTCTCACCCAAATCCCACACTAGGCCCGCACACTCCATCCCAGGAATGTTCGCTGTCGGAATCGTCCTGGAATTAATAGTGTCTCGGCTGAGAATGGCCACCCCTCCCTCCCACCTCTCTGTCCTCGTCTGATGGCTGGCCACAAACCCTGGAGATGTTATCTCGTGCAGGATGACCTCATCGCCTTCCTGAAGCCATGTCTCAGTGAGACAGGCAAGGTCGGCCCTCCTTTCTAGGAGGAGGTCCCTAATGTTCCCTGATTTATTTCGCACGGATCTAGCGTTGGCCAGGATCAGAGTTGGAGGAGAGGAAGTTGGGAACTCGCCATCTGCGTACTTCGGGATAGCACGTAGGTCAGAGGGAGGACGAGCCTTCCTTCGGCTCCTCCGCTCTCTCTCATAAGGCCTACGGCTACCGTCCCTATTACCCCTGCCCGAGATCACGCGTATTGCCCGCCCCTGCCCATCCCTCTTAGGCGACCTGACTAGGTGTCCGGCTCCCTGCCCGCCCTCCGAAAAGGGCGGGGGTGCCGGGGTTGCTCAACCGGTCCTCGGCCAGGTTGATTTGGGGATTGGGGAAGCGCATGAGGGGAGTCCGCAGAATCTCTGTGGCTCCAGTTGTTGAAACTTGCCCCCCAGAAGGTCCTGGATCTATATCCCCCATTTTCTGGCTTAGCAATAGCCATACCGGGGGGTCCATGATGTTCACACTGTCCTTCTTCTGTCCTGGTGGCAGCCCCAGGGATAATCTCCGTCTGGGGGGCGGCCTCACCTCTGTCTGGGAGTTGCTGCCCCGTGCCTTCGAAGAGGTGTTAGCCGCTTCCCTCTGTGATCCCCGATACACCGGGGACGCCGCTTGAGCCGGCACTTGATTTGTCCGGGGCTCGATGTTCCCAGACGCTACTGGTGGCAATAGTGGACCTCCGATCCCTAGGTGGCGCTGTCTGTCTTCCTTCTCTCGACAGCCTCCCCCCTCCAGTAGGAGAGGGGAGGGGGAGGGCCCTGCGGCGGAAGGATGGGTGTTGGAGGAGGCCAGAAGAGGCTTGCTTCCGTCGGCGCCTCCTTTTCAGCCTGCCTCCTTCCCGAGGGTGGGGGGCTGGGGACTCCGCCCGCGTCACTTCCCTCATACCACTCCTCCCCTCCTCCGAGACGTCAGTTGGGGGGGGCGGACGCTGAAGCTCTTTTCCTCCGGCGCCGTTGCTGATGGCGTGTGCGCCTGCGCTCAGGTACCTCCTCCTCCGTCTGCGGTGGGAGGGGGGACGCATGGTCTCCCTGGGCGTCTTCAAGGACGCGCGCCATCTTACCTCTCGCTCTCAGCTCGTTTCTGATCGATAGCGAGAGGGAGGCGCGCTGCGGCCGAAAGTAAGCCGGGCGCTCCAGCACCCGGTCGACATCAAAAAAGTCCTCACCCTCCATCGCCAGCTGCTGGCTGGTGTCATCGCCTTCGGTCTCCGGTTGTTGATTAATGCGGGGACTCCTAGGCATCCAGCAGGCCGACCATGGGCAAGACCCAGGGTCTAGGCCTGCCTGGACAATCGGGCAGTCCGGTCCAAAGAAGCAGCCCGGCGGAGATGGAGGGCGCCTCTCTTCTGGCTCTCTCAGTCCCTCTGGGGGTTCGTCCGCCACCGCAGCCTGCCACGATGCATCGTCCGTTGGAGTCGTCGGTTGACCCTCCATCTGGCCCTCCGCCTGGACGTCCCAGGAGTGGTCCCAGAGAAGGTCGGGGGAATTTCTGGAGCTGGGGCTGGGGGTTCGAGTGGGGATGTCTCCCCCGTCTCCTTCCCCCTCCTCTTCTCCTGTCTCTGCTCCTTCCTCCCCCTCGCAGCTTGTGCCGGCTGAGGGAAGGCAACCATCCCTAACAGGAGGGGGGGCATTCAAGGCGGTTGCCGACGCAAACCGCAAGCGCTCCCCAAACTCCTTAAGCTGTGCCTCCAGCCGGTCGAACTCCTCCTGGAGTTGCCACAGGGGCTGCGGCCCCAACATTGGGTTCGCGGGGGCCCGCATCGCCCCTCGGGGTTCTGGTTGATCCCGGGTAGGAGGTGGTAGCATGGTAGAAGGTGGTAGCATAGATACCTCAGGGGCCCTCTGTGTCTTCAGCTCAGCCTCCAGGGTCACACAGTACCGGTAGAAGTCCTCATCATCCTCCCAAAGAGGACCCACTCCGGCCCCTTTTGGGGCACGGGGGTCAACTCTTACCTGGGATGGGTCTTTCCCTGGGGTTGGGGTAGCTTCAGGAACCCCAGGGCCGAGTATTGATGGATGCAGGCAGAGCGCTCCTGCAAGCTGCTCCCGCACCGGCGCCATCTTCAGTATCCACACATCCACTCGGCTATCGTTATTTGTTTCATTGCATTGGGGATGATTTTCTCATTCTTTTAAGACACATCAAGTAAGAAAATATTCTCAAGCAGTGAGCACATATATTTATAAGTTATTCATCGTTTTACATATACCTATAATTTTATTTACACGTGTGTTCATGTTCCCATATACATGAAACAAAGGCATTTCTATTTCTAAACTGCATCTCCTGCCCTTCTTTATCCTCAAGAAACTAAGCAATGATCCACATACTATGTCAAATTTGAAAGACTGGACGTGTGTTGCCTCAAGAACAATTGGTTTCATTCACGAAGCTAATCTATACAACCACCCGAAACAAATGGTAATCTTTATTTATATATTTATTTATTATTCGGGCTTCTATGCCGCCGACTCCCTGAGGCTCGCGGCGGCTTACAGGAGCCGAAGGGCACAATAAAATACAGGCAATAAGCAGTTAAAAACAATTAAAAACAACAGCAGTACAGTAATTAATAACACAGTTAAAACAATGAACAGCACATCATCCTCAGGAGAACGAATAGATGGTGGGGCATGGGCAGGACTTACTCACCAAAGGCCTGCTTAAACAGGTATGTTTTACAGGCCCGTCTAAACGGGAGCAAGTCCTTCATAGCCCGAGTTCCGGCCGGGAGGGCGTTCCACAGCGTAGGTGCTATGACAGAGAACGCCCTCCGGCAGGTAGCAGTCAGCCTTGCGAGTTTAGCTGAAGGTATCTCCAGGAGATTGGAGTCCTCAGACCGAAGTGATCTCGGAGGGCAATATGGGGTGAGATGGTCCCTCAAATACGCTGGCCCCAGGCCGTGTAAGGCCTTAAAGGTGAGGACCAACACTTTGAAGGTGATCAATTGGCAGCCAGTGCAGATCCTGCAAAACAGGTGTTATGTGGGCGCCAGCTGGCATGCCAGACAGGAGCCGGGCGGCAGTGTTCTGCACTAGCCTGAGCTTCCGGGTCACCGACAGAGGAAGGCCAACGTAGAGCGCGTTGCAGTAATCCAGCCTTGAGATGACTGTGGCTTGGATCACCGTGGCCAGATCGTTCCGGGAGAGATAGGGGCCAGCCTCCTTGCCTGTTGCAGATGAAAAAGCGATCTTGCTGACCGCAGAGACCTGGGCCTCCATGGTCAGCTGGGAGTCCAAATGGACCCCCAGGCTCTTTACGGAAGGCGATGGGCATAACACCGCACCGTCCAGGCTCGGAAGCTGGACATTAACATCACCCGGGCGACCCAGCCACAAGATCTCCGTCTTCGCCGGATTCACCCTCAACCTACTGGCTCGCAGCCATCCAGTAACGGCTTCGAGGCAGTGTTGGAAATTATCGGGGACAGAACCCGGCCTGCCCTCCATCCTCAGAATGAGCTGGGTGTCGTCAGCATACTGGTGACACTCCAGCCCATAACTCCGCACCAGCTGTGCAAGCGGCTGCATGTAGATGTTAAATAACAGAGGGGAGAGAATGGCCCCCTGGGGGACCCCACAAACTAATGGGGAGCCCTCGGAGACCACCTCGCCCCTCCTCACACGCTGAGACCGCTGGTGGAGGAAGGAGGTCAGCCATTTAAGGGCTGTCCCCCTCACTCCAGCCACGGCCAGGCGGTGGATCAATAGATTGTGGTCGATCGTGTCAAACGCTGCCGTGAGGTCCAATAACACGGGCAGCGCAGACCCGCCTTGGTCGAGCTGGCAGCGGAGTTGGTCTGTGATGGAGACCAGAACCGTCTCCGTCCCGTGCCCCGAACGGAAGCCGGACTGGAAGGGGTCTAGCCATGTTGCATCATCTAAGAAGGACTGCAACTGCTCTGTTACTGCCCTCTCAACTACCTTCCCCAGGTACGAAAGGTTCAACACTGGTCGGTAGTTGGAGGGAACCGCCGGGTCTAGTGACGGTTTCTTCAGTAATGGAGCCACCACCGCCTCTTTTAAGCACTCTGGAAAGACTCCTTGCTCAAGGGAGCTGTTTACGATGTTCAACAGAGGCCCACGTAACCCCTCCAGGCACGATCTAACAAGCCAGGAGGGGCACGGGTCGAGGGAGCAGGTGGTAGGCCGAGTTGCAGCCACTATCTTATCAACAGCATCTGCGTCCAGTGGCCGAAACTGGTCGAGGGTGGGCCCGCGGAGGGCCACGGGGTCTCAAGTTCTCTTACTGTGTCAACCGTGGCTGGAAGGTCGGCGGAGGCTTAGTATCTTGTCTGTGAAGAAGCTCTGGAAAGCACCGGCAGTGAGGGCCTGATCACTATTTTTTGGGACAGTAGGGACCGTCGTCAACGACCGAATTACCTTGAACAATTGGGCCGGGCGTGAGCTAGCAGACGCTATCGAGGCGGAGAAGTACACATTTTTGGCCGCCTTGACAGCATGCTCATAAGCATCTTTGAATAGCTTATAAGCTGATACTGAGGCTCCGTCGCGGAGTTTCCTCCACACGCGCTCTAGTCGTCTCCTCTCCCGCTTCATCGACCTAAGATCTGTTGTGTACCAAGGAGATCGATGTTTGCGGGGTCGGAGAGGACGCCTGGGGGCAATCTCGAGAGCTCTAGCAAGAGAGGTGTTCCAGGAGTGAACCTGCTCATCGACTGAGACGCTGATAGACTCCAGATCCTCAGAGCATTCAGGAACCTTTCGGGTTCCATAAGTCTCTTCGGGCGAACCCAAATCCGTTCGGCGCCCTTGCTCTACTGGACTATTTTCAAATATAGATTGCATATTTCAGTGTTTCCCCATGAAGAAAGTTTCCTGTATGATATAGAAGAACAGTATATCAAGGATAAAAGTAGACCAACAGGCTATATTTCTATAGGTAGGGATATCCTCCCCAGGAGAAAGGGAGAATTTCAACATTCATCCTTTTAGCTGTAGTGACACTGTCTTGGAGGATCTTTACCTCTCTCTTTGGATGATACAGACTGGTTCTTGTGTCCCTCACAGGTATTGTTCATTTGTTTGTTTTGCTGTATCCAGCTTATTTTTCAACCCGCCTACACACAGGAATGTGCTTGAAGTGACAGCATGACAGCTTCCCAAGCTTGCCTCCAGTGTCGGTGTGGCCTGCCAAGAAGAAAATACCTTTCCACCACGTGACTCGCTTCCTCCTTTGTAATCGTCTGGCTTAATTGCACCCTGCATCTGGCCCTTAACACAGCCCCAGTGATTAACAAGAGTAAGTCTTGGCTTGAGCTTTTGCCTTAGGGGCCCGTATCAATTATCATCTGGCACCTACTAGTCTTGCCAACTTTATAGAAACTGTATGTCTCTTCAAATGCATCAGGAGGACTGTGATAAATCAATTTTTTAAAGGCACTGTTAGTTCCGCCATCCACTTTGCCATGGCAACATCTTTAACGATCATGCCCACTCATCATAAAAGGAGATATACCAAAGTTATTCTCAGGAGAAGGTTGCATAATGAGGTCTCTTGACTCTTTTGTGTAACATGAAGTGCTTTCTTTACATTACTCAAAGTCTTGGGATGAAGTGCCTGAACCTAGCCTCAGGACCCCATTCATTCCTTCCTTTCTGCCATTTAGCTTATCTGAATGCAGAAATTTTTTAGACTGATTTATTTTTTACAGCACAGTGCAACCAATCCAGAAAATATTCCAGTTAAATCCCATTTCAATGGATGGAACGTAGTCCTCATGAATAAGTTGACTTATTGATTTTAATGGCCCTTCTATTTGGATTCGTATGGATCTAATGAAGATTCAAAGTATGTTATATGGCAGTGTAGATCCAGCATACTTCATCAGAATAATTTAGGAAAACATATGTTATTTCTTTCTCTTGGGCCCCTTCTGCAATGCCATATAATCCAGATTATCAAAGCAGATAAACCACATAATTTGAACTGGATTATATGCAGATAATAATAATAATTAGGAGCCCCCGGTGGTGCAGTGGGTTAAAGCACTGAGCTGCTGAACTTCCTGACTGAATGGTGGCAGGTTCAAATCCAGGGTGAGCTCCCACTGTGAGCCCCAGCTTTTGCCAACCTAGCACCTTGAAAACATACAAATGTGAGTAGATCAATAGGCACCACTCCGGTGGGAAGGTAACAGCGGTCCATTCAGTCATGCCAACCACATGACCTAGGAGATGTCTACAGACAATGGCTCTTTGGCTTAGAAATTGAGATGAGCACCAACTCCTGAAGTTGGACACTTAATAATAATAAGCAGATGATTTGAACTGGATTATATGAGTCTATACTGCCATATAATCCAGTTCAAATCAGATAATCTGGAATTTATATAGCAGTGTAGAAGGGGCCTCAGGTAGTCTCAAAGGTGCTACAATATCCTTTTCCATGTAAAAGAATCAAGTAGACTCAGTTTGCTTTAGACTCAGTTTGCTTTAACCGAGGATGTTTGGGTTTTAGCCTCATATCTGCATGAGATATCTGTTTACATTTTGTTCCTCAAAATAGTATAATACAGAATTTGTGTAATTTGATATGTCTTTATTTCAATTTCTCTGAAATCATAGTTGTGGTCTCTAGTTACAAATACTAAGTTTCAAGTTATTGGAAAACAGAAGTTATATTAATATCAGGATTTCAAGAACAGTGGGTTGGAATAATATTTATCTTAAAGCTAAAGTAGAGGAAGCAATATGTTTTAGTACCCATCAGCATTAGTTGGAAGTCACTTGTCATTTTTCTCCCCTTTTGTTGTTTTTTTTTGTGTAAGTTACATATGTTTTAGTTGAGTTTATTATGTTAGTTTAGTCGGTAGTTTGTCTTGTGTAGTTATATTCTAAATGTTGCTCATACAATGACCCTAATATTTGTTGATAAAAAAATAATGGCAAAAGAGTCATTTTATAGTTGGTGGAATTTAGGATTTATAATAATGATTTTTGGCAAATTAATTAAAGGGCCACTTCTGTGGTCATATACTGTACTTTTTATAGGGTGTCTTTTAGAAAGCCTTTATACCTTTTGCTATGAACTTCTAAATAGAATATATATATATTTATTTATTTTTATTTCGGGATTTTACCCCGCTCTTCTCAACCCCCAAGGGGGGACTCAGAGCGGCTTACAGTATGGCACAATTCGATGCCCACATAATAACAATATAAACCCTAAAACACTTCAACAATTAAAATACATTAAAATACAACTACATTAGCACCATACACATTCACTCTGGATTAAAACAATGTTCAGTCCATGTAGCACCCATGGGTCCGTTCGTGCCAATGGGAGGGGGTGAGGCGCCGGGGTCCCGATGCCACTGGGACCCGCACAGGCTGAAGGGGACTCGGAGGACGAGTTGGAAGGCCCAGAGCAAGATTGGTCAGCAGTGCCTTTGCCCAGTTCACCTGCAAAGAGCTTAGCCTGGGATTTCGAGTGGGAGCATTCT
>JARBWK010001939.1:0-16748 GCA_030556195.1 Anolis apletophallus | reverse complement strand
CAAACAATGATGGATCTGGGCCAAACTTGGTACAAATGCTCAATATGCCCAAATGTGAACATTGGCGGAGTTTAGGGGGAAATAGACCTTGACATTTGGGAGTTGTAGTTGCAGGGGTTTATAGTTCACCTACAATCAAAGAGCACTCTGGACTCCACCAAATGCTGGAATTGAATCAAACTTGGCACACAGAACTCCCATAATCAAGAGAAATTACTGGAAGGGTTTGGTGGGCATTGATCTTGAGTTTGGGAGTTGTAGTTCACCTACAGCCCGAGAGCACTGTAGACCAAAGTTGGCATGAATACTCCATATGCCTAAATGTGAACACATGGAGTTTGGGGAAAATAGACCTTGACATTTGGGAGTTGTAGTTGCAGGGATTTATAGTTCACCTACAATCAAAGAGCATTCTGATCTCCATCAACGATAGAATTGGGCCAAACTTCCCACACAGAATCCCCGGGCCTTGGAGGGGCTCAATGGTGTGAACCTCCCTCCAACCTTGCACACTCTCCCTCGTCAGCACAAGCGCACCACACTGCTACGTGCCAACCACACCTCGGATCCTCCCTCAAAGATCTGAAGGAGTCAAGGGCAGCTGGAAGCATCATGCGGACCATCTGTCGGTCTTCAATTGTATGCCGCGTATTGGGATCAATGTCATATCCTGTCACGTTGGGTTTGAGGAGACGCTGGTATGCGGCTCAAGACAGAGTTCCATTTAGAGGGCAGCTTCGAGAATATTAAGCTCAAGGAATCTGAATCTGAAAAAGGGACGAGAGCACATTTCCATCCTCGAATTCAGAGCTTTCCAAACTTTTCATGTTGGTGACGTGGGGGTCAGAAGGGTCACCAAAGACCACCAGAAAACACAGTATTTTCTGTTGGTCATGGGGGTTCTGTGTGCCAAGTTTGGCCCAATTCCATCGTCGGTGGGTTCAAAATGCTCTTTGATTGTAGGTGAACTATAAATCCCAGCGACTACAACTCCCAAATGTCAAGGTCTATTTCCCCCCAACTCCATCTGTGTTCACATTTAGGCATATGGAGTATTCATGGCAACTTTGGTCTAGATCAGGGCTGTCCAACTGGCGGCCCGCTGGCGTATCTGACCCCAGTCCCTTCCGGCCCCCTACCCTTTTAAAAAAAGAAATCAGCTGTTTTTAAATTTTTTAAATTTTTAAAAATTTTTTTTGCTGGGGCGGGGCAGGGTGGAGGAGCAGGCTCCCTCCTCCTCCCTCCCCCCCATCGGCGCGCTCCGTTTGTGGGTGGTCGCGGCGCAGTCGCACTGCGCTGGCGCAGCGCACTCGCGCCCGGCGGAGCGGCCTGGCTGCGGCGGCGGAGGGCCTGGCCACAGCGGAGGAGGCCTGGCCGCGGCGGCGGAGGCCTGGCTGCGGCGGCGGAGGCCTGGCGCGGCGGAGGTCTGGCGCGGCAGCGGAGGCTGGCAGCGGCGGAGGCCCAGTTCGCCGCCGCGGCCCAGTTCACGGCGGCGCTCTTGCCTCCTCCTCCGCCACCACCTCAGCAGCCCCAACTGCCGCCCGGCCTTCTTTCCTCCCCATTCCCTCTCTTTCTCCTTCCTCCCTTCCTTTCCTTCCACTCTTTCCTCTTTTCTTCCTTCCTTCTTTCCTCCTTCCCTCTCTTTCACCTTCTTTCCTTCCACACACCCATCCATCCACCCTTTCCTCCTCCCTCCCACCCTTCTTCCTCCTCTTTCTCCTTCCTTCCTTCCTTCCTTCCTTCCTTCCTTCCTTCCTTCCACCCACCCACCCACCCACCCATCCATCCACCCTTTCGTCCTTCCTTTCAACTGTTCTCCTCCCTTCTCCCCCCTCTCTTTTCACCTTCCTTTCTTTCTTTCCTGCCACCCTTTTATCTTTTCTTCCTTCTCACTTTCCCCCCTCCCTTTCCTCCCTCCATCCTTCTCTTCTTCCCCTCCTTCCTTCCTTCCTTCTCCTGTTCATATTTGGGCATATTGAGTATTCATGCCAAGTTTGGTCCTGATACAACATTGTGCTCTCTGGATGTAGGTGAACTACAACTCCAAAACTCAAGGTCACTTCCCAAGCAAACCCTTTCAGTACTTTCTGTTGGTAATGAGAGTTCAATATGCCAAGTTTGGTTCAATTCCATTGTTGCAAGAGTTCAGGATGCTCTTTGTTTATTAACTATAAATCCCAGAAACTGTAACTCTCAAATGTCAAGGTCTATTTTCCCACAACTCCATCTGTGTTCACATTTGAGCATATTGAGTATTCATGCCAAGTTTGGTCCAGATCCATCATTATTTGAGTCCACAGTGCTCTCTGGATGGAGGTGAACTACAACTCCACAACTCAAGGTCAATGCCCACCAAAGCCTTCCAGTATTTCCTGTTGGTCATGGGAGTTCTGTGTGCCAAGATTGGTTAATTCCATCATTGGTGGGGTTTAGAATGCTCTTTGATTGTAGGCGAACTACTAATCCCAGCAACTACAACTCCCAAATGTCAAGGTCTATTTTCCCCAAATCCACCAGTGTTCACATTTGGGCATATTGAGTATGGGGCGGAGCCGGTAGGGGTGGGGCGGGAAGGGGCAGAGCTGGGGCGAGGGAGGGGGGGCGGAGCCAGGGGCAAGCCGGGGCGGGGGCAGACCCTTAGGCCCCCCAGGTGATCAGTGACCCAAATTAAGGCCCCCGGTCCGGTAGAAGTTGGACAGCCCTGGTCTAGATCCATCATTGTTTGAGTCCACAGTGCTGTCTGGATGTAGGTGAACTACAACTCCCAAACTCAAGATCAATGCTCACCAAACCCTTATTTTCTCTTGGTCATGGGAGTTCTGTGTGCCAAGTTTGGCCCAATTTTATCATCGCTCGGTTCAAAATGCTCTTTGATTGTAGGTGAACTATAAATCCCAGCGACTACAACTCCCAAATGTCAAAGTCTATTTCCCCCAAACTCCATCTGTGTTCACATTTGGGCATATTGAGTATTCATGCCAAGTTTGGTCCTGATCCAACATTGTTTGAGTCCACAGTGTTGTCTGGATGTAGGTGAACTACAACTCCCAAACTCAAGATCAATGCCCACCAAACCCTTATTTTCTCTTGGTCATGGGAGTTCTGTGTGCCAAGTTTGGCCCAATTCTATCATCGGTGGGTTCAAAATGCTCTTTGATTGTAGGTGAACTATAAATCCCAGCGACTACAACTCCCAAATGTCAAGGTCTATTTCCCCCCAACTCCATCTGTGTTCACATTTAGGCATATGGAGTATTCATGCCAACTTTGGCCTAGATCCATCATTGTTTGAGTCCACAGTGCTGTCTGGATGTAGGTGAACTACAACTCCCAAACTCAAGATCTAGTGATTTTACTCTCTGTGAAATATGTTCAGCTTTCGATGTTACTGTGACCTCTTAAAGCGGAGGGGAAGCGATTGTTCAGCAGCCACATCTTGAAAGGCCGGCCTGGGGCAGAAGCGAGGGGCGCCTTCCTCTTCCTCTTCCTCTTCCTCGGTCTGAGCCAAAAGGAGCACAATGGCTGGCAGCCAGGCGCAGCTTTGAGATGTTCAGCTGGACTCTGGTTCAGAGAGAGAGAGGCCGTGCCCAATGTTCTGGCCCCGAGGCATTTATGCATTAAGATCAAGCATGCTTTGCTTTTCATCTTCCCTTCTCTCTTCCCGCCCTTCCCTCCCCCTTTCTCCACTTCTTCTTTGTCTCCTTTCTTCCCTCCCTCTTTCACTTTTTATTTCCTTTTCTCCTCCCTTCCTTCTTTACCTCTTTCCTGCCTTTCCTTTTTCTTTCCTTTCTACTTTCTCTTCTTCCTTCGGTACCTCTTTCCTTTCTTCCTTCCCTCCTTCCTCCCCCCTTTCCCTCTTTCATTCCTTCCCTTTTTCCCTCCCTCCTTTCTTCTCTCCTTCTTTTCTGTGTGTTCTCCTTCCGTCCTTTACCTCTTTCCTGCCTTTCCTTTCCTTTTTCGTTCCTTTCTACTTTCTCTTCTTCCTTCCTTTGGTCCCTTTTTTCCTTCCTTCCTTCCTTCCTTCCTTCCTTCCTTCCTTCCTTCCTTCCCTCCTTCCCTCCTTCCCTCCCTCCCTCCTTCTCTCTTTCCTTCCTTCCCCATTCCCTCTTTCATTCCTTTCCTTTTTCCCCTCCCTCCTTTCTTTTCTCCTTCTTTCCTGTGGATTCTCCTTCCTTCTTTCTTTACCACTTTTCTGCCTTTCCTTTCCTTTCTACTTTCTCTTCTTCCTTTGGTCTTCTTTCTTTCCTTTCTTTCTTCTTTCCCTCCCTCCTTCTCTCCTTCCTTCCTTCCCCCTTTCCCTCTTTCATTCCTTTCCTTTCCCCCCTCCCTCCTTTCTTCTCTTCTTCTTTCCTGTGTGTTCTCCTTCCTTCTTTTTTTACCTCTTTCCTGCCTTTCCTTTCTACTTTCTCTTCTTCCTTCCTTCGGTCCCTTTTTCTTTCTTTCTTTCTTTCCTTCCTTCTTTCCCTCCCTCCCTCCTTCTCTCTTTCCTTCCTTCCCCCTTCCCCTCTTTCATTCCTTTCCTTTTCCCCCTCCCTCCTTTCTTCTCTCCTTCTTTCCTGTGTGTTCTCCTTCTGTCCTTTACCTCTTTCCTGCCTTTCTTTTCCTTTTTCGTTCCTTTCTACTTTCTCTTCTTCCTTCCTTTGGTCCCTTTTTTCCTTCCTTCCTTCATTCTTTCCTTCTTACCTTCTTTCCTTCCCTCCCTCCCTCCTTCTCTCTTCCCTTCCTTCCCCCTTCCCCTCTTTCATTCCTTCCCTTTTTCCCTCCCTCCTTTCTTCTCTCCTTCTTTCCTGTGTGTTCTCCTTCCGTCCTTTACCTCTTTCCTGCCTTTCCTTTTTCTTTCCTTTCTACTTTCTCTTCTTCCTTCCTTTGGTCCCTTTTTTCCTCCCTCCCTCCCTCCCTCCTTCTCTCTTTCCTTTCTTCCCCCTTTCATTCCTTTCCTTTTCCCCTCCTTTCTTCTCTCCTTCTTTCCTGTGTGTTCTCCTTCCATCCTTCTTTACCTGTTTCCTGCCTTTCCTTTCCTTTTTCGTTCCTTTCTACGTTCTCTTCTTCCTTCCTTCGGTCCCTTTTTATTTATTTATTTATTTATTTCCTCCCTTCTTTCCCTCCTCTCTTTCCTTCCTTCCTGCTTTCATTCCTTTCCCTTTTTCCCTCCCTCCTTTCTTCTCTCCTTCCTTCCAGTCTGTTCTCCTTCCTTCCTTCTTTACCTATTTCCTGCCTTTCCTTTCCTTTCTCTTTCCTTTCTACTTTCTCTTCTTCCTTCCTTCGGTCCCTCTTTCTTTCTTTCTTTCTTTCCTTCCCTCCTTCCTTCTTTCCCTCTCCCTTTTTCTCTTTCCTTTCTTCCCCCTTTCCCCCTTTCATTCCTTCCCTTTCCCCCTCCTTCCTTTCTTCTTTCCTTCTTTCGTGTGTTTTCTCCTTCTGTCCTTTTTACCTCTTTCCTGCCTTTCCTTTCCTTTCTACTTTCTCTTCTTCCTTCCTTGGGTCCCTTTTTCTTTCTTTCTTTCTTTCCTTCCTTCCTTCTTTCCCTCCCTCCTTCTCTCTTTCCTTCCTTCCCCCTTTCCCTCTTTCATTCCTTTCCTTTTCCCCCTCCCTCCTTTCTTCTCTCCTTCTTTCCTGTGTTTTCTCTTTCTGTCCTGCTTTACCTCTTTCCTGCCTTTCCTTTCACTTTCCTTTCCTTTCTACTTTCTCTTCTTCCTTCCTTGGGTCCCTTTTTCTTTCTTTCTTTCTTTCCTTCCTTCCTTCTTTCCCTCCCTCCTTCTCTCTTTCCTTCCTTCCCCCTTTCCCTCTTTCATTCCTTTCCTTTTCCCCTCCCTCCTTTCTTCTCTCCTTCTTTCCTGTGTTTTCTCTTTCTGTCCTGCTTTACCTCTTTCCTGCCTTTCCTTTCACTTTTCTTTCCTTTCTACTTTCTCTTCTTCCTTCCTTCGGTCCCTTTTTCTTTCTCTCCTTCCTTCTTTCCCTCTCTCCTTTCCCTCCCTCTTTCTCTCTTTCCTTCCTCCCCCCTTTCCCTCTTTCATTCTTCCCTTTTTCCCTCCCTCCTTTCTTCTCTCCTTCTTTCCTGTGTGTTCTCCTTCTGTCCTTTTTACCTCTTTCCTGCCTTTCCTTTCCTTTCTACTTTCTCTTCTTCCTTCCTTCTGTACCTTTCTTTCTTTCCTTCCTTCCTTCCTTCTTTCCCTCCCTCCTTTCTTCTCTCCTTCCTTCCTGTCTGTTCTCCTTCCTTCTTTATCTCTTTCCTGCCTTTCCTTCCCTTTTTCTTTCCTTTCTACTTCCCTTGCCAAAGGGAAAGAAAGAAGTAAGGAAGGAACTCTAGACCAGTGTTTTTCAGCCTTATTTGAGCCGTGGCACATTTTTTACATTTGCAAAATCCTGGGCCACACCACCAACCAAAATGACACAAAATGACACTCTAACACAGTCATACATATAGTTAATGTTTTTAAATGTATTTATACACTCAGTGTGAAACCTGGGCCTGTTTCGATGAACACAACATATATCTATGGCAGGAATGGCAGAAAGACACAAACTTCCCACACAGAACTCCCATAACCAAGAGAAAATCCTATAAGAGTTTGGTGGGCATTGACCTTGGGTTTTGGAGTTGTAGTTCAACGACATCCAGAGAGCACTGTGGACTCAAACAATGTTGGATCAGGACCAAACTTGGCATGAATACTCAATATGCCCAAATGTGAACACAGATGGAGTTTGGGGGAAATAGACCTTGACATTTGGGAGTTACAGTTTCTGGGATTTATAGTTAACACACAATCAAAGAGCATCCTGAACTCTTGCAACAATGGAATTGGGCCAAACTTGGCATATTGAACTCTCATTACCAACAGAAAGTACTGAAAGGGTTTACTTGGAATTGACCTTGAGTTTGGAAGTTGTAGTTCACCTACACCCAGAGAGCACTGTGGACTCAAACAATGTTATGTTATGTTGTTGTTTGTTTTCTATCCAGAAGCACAATGTTGGGAGGAGGCTCACCACTTTAAGGTCCCTAAAACAGGCATGGGAAAACTTCGGCCCTCTGGGTGCTTTGGACTTCAACTCCCAGCATTCCTAACAGCCTGAGGCCCTTTCCTGCTTAAGTGGCTGAGGGGGGAAAGGAAAAGGGCCTGAGGCTGCTAGGAATGGTGGGAGTTGGAGTCCAAAACACCCAGAGGGCCGAAGTTTTCCCATGCCTGTTTTAGGGTATTGGAGGTTCCAATTTTCCAAGGCACACCTGATGATTGCTCACGGCACACTAGTGTGCCACGGCACACTGGTTGGGAAACACTGCTCTAGAGGGAAGGAGGAGGGAGTGTGGCGAGGAGAGGGGCAGGGCCAGAGCGGGATAATGGAGGATCTGTATTTTGTTAACTTAATTAATTTTGAGGGGTTCTTTTGGGGAGAATTGTTATTGTTGGTCACACCTTGTGTTGTGAGACGTTTTGCTGACAAATTTGGTTGGTATTGGCTCAGTAGTTGTTTTTTTTATTTTTAAGGTACTCATGACGACAGGACCATTTTTATATATATAGATCAATTAATTAATTTTGTTGAATGTATGTACTGCATGGGCTTTAGGTCGTCCTAGATGACGAAATATAAAGCCAGTGGGTTTGGATGTTGGGCCGGGAAGCAAGCATTTGAATCCTGTTTTAATGGCTCCCAAAGGGACCCATTTAAGGTGGATTCAGGTGTCAAACAGGAAAACGTTATTGCCCCAATCTTATTTTCCCTCTTCATCGCTATGATACTTCATCTTGTCGATGGGAAGCTTTCCCATTGGAGTGGAAATCATCTATTGCAGTGTTTCCCAACCAGTGTGCCGTGAGCGATCCTCAGGTGTGCCGTGGGAAACTGGAACCTCCAAGACCCTTTCTTCCCCCTCCTGCCGAACACTTTTTCTCCTCCACTCAAGCTCCCTTCTTCCCAGCCTTGCTCTGCTCGCTTTGCCTCGCTTTGCTCTGGGGCGAGTCTGCGCAGTAGCACCCACACTGGTCACGTCTCCCTCTCTCCCCTCCTGAACACGCTCATGCTGCCCCCTTGGATCAAAATGGTGGCAGAAGCGGCAGCGTAGAAGAAAAAGTAAGTGTTGGGCAGGAGGGGGAAGAAAGGGCGCGAAGGGGAAGGGGGAGGAAGAGGTCTCTGTCCAAAGCTGGCATGGGCAAACTTGGACCTTCCAGGTGTTTTGGACTCCAACTCCCACCATTCCTAGCAGCCTCAGGCCCTTTTCCTTTCCCCCCCAAAGCACCCAGAGGGCCGAAGTTTTCCCATGCCTGTTTGAGGGACCTTAAAGTGGTGAGCCTCCTTCCAACATTGTGATTCTGGATGTAAAACAAGCAACAACGTAACACCCAGAGTCCACAGTGCTCTCTGGGTGTAGGTGAACTACAACTTCCAAACTCAAGGTCAATTCCCAAGCAAACCCTTTCAGTACTTTCTGTTGGTAATGAGAGTTCAATAGGCCAAGTTTGGTTCAATTCCATTGTTGCAAGAGTTCAGGATGCTCTTTGATTGTGTTAACAATGAATCCCAGAAACTGTAACTCCCAAATATCACGGTCTATTTTCCCCAAACTCCATCTGTGTTCACATTTGGGCATATTGAGTATTCATGCCAAGTTTGGTCCTGATCCAACATTGTTTGAGTCCACAGTGTTCTCTGGATATAGGTGAACTACAACTCCAAAACTCAAGGTCAATACCCACCAAACTCTTATAGAGTTTTTTTATTTATTTATTTATTTATTTATTTATTATTCGGGTTTCTATGCCGCCGACTCCCTGAGGCTCGCGGCGGCTCACAGGAACCGAAGGTACAACTACACACAAGCAATGCGATAAAACATCTAAGACAATTAAACAGTTAAAACAGCAAAATACAAAACCTTTGTCTTGGTTATGGGAGTTCTGTGGGGGAAGTTTGTGTCTTTCTGCCATTCCTGCCAGGGTATCTATGTTGTGTTCATTGAAACAGGCCTAGGTTTCACACTGAGTGTATATATACATTTAAAAACATATTAACTATATGTATGACTGTGTTAGAGTGTTGTTTTGTGTCATTTTGGTTGGTGGTGTGCCCCAGGTCTTTGTAAATGTAAAAAATGTGCCGCGGCTCAAAAAAAAGGTTGAAAAACACTGATCTATCGAGCAGATGGCAAGCTATTTAAATTATTTATTTATTTATTTACAATATATATATTCCGCTCTTCTCACCCCGCAGGGGACTCAGGGCGGATTACAATGTACACATACATGGCAAACATTCAATCCCATAGACACACAACACATATATACACAGTCAGAGGCTATTTACCTTTTTTCTGGCCACCAGGAGAGCTGTCACTTCACTGACCAAAATACAAGGAAGTAAACAAACTTGCTCTGGTCAGTATCCAAGTCTCCTTGGCACAGAATTTGGAGGATTCGTCCCTTGTGACTATGGGAAGGCATGCTACTGGTGCTGCATTTCTCTTTCATCCCTTTCTACATTTCTCGTTGCCTGCAGTTGTTTACGAACACAGATCACGCCTAGAACGATCCTTGCAAAAGGAGCGAGGAGAGCACAAGAAGACGAAAGAAGGTGAGCGTTATTGGGAGGAGTATTCATTAGGAGTTAGACCAAGGTTTCTCAATCTGGGGGTCGGGACCCTTGTGGGAGGGGGGGCGGTTGCGAGGTGGTATCAGAGACATTGCCAAAGATCATCAGAAAACACAAAATTATCTGTTGGTCACGGAGGTTCTTTGTGGGAAGTTTGGCCCAATTCTATCATTGGTGGGATTCAGAATGCTCTTTGATTGTAGGTGAACTATAAATCCCTGCAACTACACTTCCCAAATGTCAAGGTCTATTTCCTCCAAACTCCACCAACGTTCGCATTTGGGCATATTGAGTATTTGTACCAAAGTTGGTCCAGATCCATCATTGTTTGAGTCCACAGTGCTCTCTGGATGCAGGTGAAGGGATCTTGGGGTTTGGTGGACAGCTCAATGAAGATGTCAACCCAGTGCGCTGCAGCAGTGAAAAAAGCAAATTCTATGCTTGGCATGATCAGGAAGGGAATCGAAAATAGGTCGGCAAATGTTGTATTGCCTCTCTACAAATCGATGGTGAGGCCACATTTGGAGTACTGTGTACAATTCTGGTCTCCGCACCTTAAGAAGGATATAACGGAACTGGAAAAGGTACAGAAAAGGGCAACAAGAATGATCCAAGGGATGGAGCGTCTCCCTTATGAAACCAGGTTGCAACGCCTTGGTCTTTTCAGCCTTGAAAGACGGCGTTTAAGAGGTGACTTGATCGGAGTGTATAAAATCATGCATGGGATAGAAAAGGTGAATAAAGAAAAAATATTTTCTCTGTCACACAACACTAGGACTAGGGGGCACTCCCTGAAGCTCCAAGGTAGGAAAGTTAGGACTAATAAAGGGAAATATTTCTTCACCCAGAGGGTCATTGGGTTATGGAACTCACTTCCAGAAGAGGTTGTGACAGCTGTCAGCCTGGACAGCTTCAAGGCAGGATTAGACAGATTCATGGAGACCAAGGGAATCAGTAGCTACTGAAATGGACATCCAAGTGCCACCTCTGTGTTGATGGAGGCAGGCAGGATTTTCCCCGGGTACTGGTTGTGGGGGGTCGGGAGCAGGTGAGGGTTTTGCCCTCCTTTCTGCTCGAGATCCCCGTGTACAACTAGTGGGCCACTGTGTGACACAGAATGCTGGACTAGATGGGCTGAGGCCCGATTCAGCATGGCTCTTCTTATGTTCTTATGTGAACTACAACTCCCAAACTCAAGTTCAATGCCCACCAAACCCAGTAATTTCTCTTGGTCATGGGAGTTCTGTGTGCCAAGTTTGGTTCAATTCCAGCATTGATGGAGTTCAGAATGCTCTTTGCTTGTAGGTGAACTATAAATCCCTGCAACTACAACTTCCAAATGTCAAGGTCTATTTCCTCCAAACTCCACCAATGTTCGCATTTGGGCATATTGAGTATTTGTACCAAAGTTGGTCCAGATCCATCATTGTTTGAGTCCACAGTGCTCTCTGGATGCAGGTGAACTACAACTCCCAAACTCAAGTTCAATGCCCACCAAACCCAGTAATTTCTCTTAGTCCTGGGAGTTCTGTGTGCTAAGTTTGGTTCAATTCCAGCATTGGTGGAGTTCAGAATGCTCTTTGATTGTAGGTGAACTATAAATCCCAGCAACTACAACTCCCAAATGTCAAGGTCTATTTCCTCCAAACTCCACCAACGTTCGCATTTGGGCATATTGAGTATTTGTACCAAAGTTGGTCCAGATCCATCATTGTTTGAGTCCACAGTGCTCTCTGGATGCAGGTGAACTACAACTCCCAAACTCAAGTTCAATGCCCACCAAACCCAGTAATTTCTCTTGGTCGTGGGAGTTCTGAGTGCCAAGTTTGGTTCAATTCCAGCATTGGTGGAGTTCAGAATGCTCTTTGATTGTAGGTGAACTATAAATCCCTGCAACTACAACTCCCAAATGTCAAGGTCTATTTCCTCCAAACTCCACCAACGTTCGCATTTGGGCATATTGAGTATTTGTACCAAAGTTGGTCCAGATCCATCATTGTTTGACTCCATAGTGTTTTTTGGATGCAGGTGAACTACAACTCCAAAAATCAAGGTCAATCCCCAGCAAACCCTTCCAGTATTTTCTCTTGGTCGTGGGAGTTCTGTGTGCCAGGTTTGGCCCAATTCTATCGGTGGAGTTCGGAATGTTCTTTGATTGTAGGTGAACTATAAATCCCTGCAACTACAATTCCCAAATGTCAAGGTCTATTTCTCCCAAACTGCACCAATGTTCGCATTTGGGCATATTGAGTATTTGTACCAAGTTTGGTCCCGGTCCATCATTGTTTGAGTCCACAGTGCTCTCTGGATTTGGTGAACTACAACTCACAAACTCAAGGTCAATGCCCACCAAACCCAGTATTTTCTCTTGGTCATGGGAGTTCTGTGTGCCAAGTTTGGTTCAATTCCATTGTGTAGTTTTAATATTGCATGTCACTTTTGCTTGTTTGTTTTACTATTATTTACTCTCTCGAGTAAATAAACATAAAAATGTCAACCAGATCCTAGGAAATTCCATCTCACGACAAATCCCTTCTTTCTTCTCCCTTTAGACTTTTTAGTGTACAAGTTGGAAGCTCAGGAAGCCCTGAATAAAGAAAAGGTGGGTAGAACTAGATTCGAGGGGAAATATGCATCCGGTCAATTTCTGTCTATATCCTGGGACTTCTAGTTTGGCAAGGTTTGGCACTCTTTAGCAGAGAAGGCTAAATGCCTTGAAAGTTATGTTAGAGTTCTGAAATGTTCACCACTAGAACTTTAGCAACACTATAGAAGCAAAGGACCAGCGCCACCTAGTGTTCACCACCAGAACTTTAGCAACACTATAGAAGCAAAGCACCAGCGCCTCAGGGAGTCGGCGGCATAGAAGCCCGAATAATAAATAAATAAATAAATAAACACTGTAGAAGCAAAGCACCAGTGCCTCCTAGTTTTCACCACCAAACCTTTAGCAACACTGTAGAAGCAAAGCACCAGCGCCACCTAGTTTTCACCACCAAACCTTTAGCAACACTGTAGAAGCAAAGCACCAGCGCCACCTAGTTTTCACCACCAGAGCTTTAGTAACAGTGTAGAAGCAAAGCACCAGCGCCACCTAGTTTTCACCACCAGAGCTTTAGTAACACTGTAGAAGCAAAGCACCAGCGCCACCTAGTTTTCACCACCAGAGCTTTAGTAACACTGTAGAAGCAAAGCACCAGCGCCACCTAGTTTTCACCACCAGAGCTTTAGTAACACTGTAGAAGCAAAGCACCAGCGCCACCTAGTTTTCACCACCAGAACTTTAGCAACACTGTAGAAGCAAAGCACCAGCGCCACCTAGTTTTCACCACCAGAGCTTTAGTAACACTGTAGAAGCAAAGCACCAGCGCCACCTAGTTTTCACCACCAGAGCTTTAGTAACACTGTAGAAGCAAAGCACCAGCGCCACCTAGTTTTCACCACCAGATCTTTAGCAACACTGTAGAAGCAAAGCACCAGCGCCACCTAGTTTTCACCACCAGAACTTGAGCAACACTGTAGAAGCAAAGCACCAGCGCCACCTAGTTTTCACCACCAGATCTTTAGCAACACTGTAGAAGCAAAGCACCAGCGCCACCTAGTTTTCACCACCAGAACTTTAGCAACACTGTAGAAGCAAAGCACCAGCGCCACCTAGTTTTCACCACCAGAACTTTAGCAACACTGTAGAAGCAAAGCACCAGCGCCACCTAGTTTTCACCACCAGAACTTTAGCAACACTGTAGAAGCAAAGCACCAGCACCACCTAGTTTTCACCACCAGAACTTTAGCAACACTGTAGAAGCAAAGCACCAGTGCCACCTAGTTTTCACCACCAGAACTTTAGCAACACTGTAGAAGCAAAGCACCAGTGCCACCTAGTTTTCACCACCAGAACTTTAGCAACACTGTAGAATCAAAGCACCAGCGCCACCTAGTTTTCACCACCAGAACTTTAGCAACACTGTAGAATCAAAGCACCAGCGCCACCTAGTTTTCACCACCAGAACTTTAGCAACACTGTAGAAGCAAAGCACCAGCGCCTCCTAGTTTTCACCACCAGAGCTTTAGCAACACTGTAGAATCAAAGCACCAGCGCCTCCTAGTTTTCACCACCAGAGCTTTAGCAACACTGTAGAAGCAAAGCACCAGCGCCTCCTAGTTTTCACCACCAAACCTTTAGCAACACTGTAGAATCAAAGCACCAGCGCCTCCTAGTTTTCACCACCAGAACTTTAGCAACACTGTAGAATCAAAGCACCAGCGCCACCTAGTTTTCACCACCAGAACTTTAGCAACACTGTAGAAGCAAAGCACCAGCGCCTCCTAGTTTTCACCACCAGAACTTTAGCAAAACTGTAGAAACAAAGCACCACCGCCCCCTAAATTTCACCACCAGATCTTTAGCAATACTGTAGAAGCAAAGCACCAGCGCCTCCTAGTTTTCACCACCAGAACTTCCGCAACACTGTAGAAGCTAAGCACCAGCGCCCCCTAAATTTCACCACCAGAACTTTAGCAACACTGTAGAAGCAAAGCACCAGCGCCTCCTAGTTTTCACCACCAGAACTTTAGCAACAGTGTAGAAGTAAAGCACCAGCACCCCCTAGTTTTCACCTCCAGAACGTTAACAACACAATAGAAGCAAAGCACCATCGCCACCTAGTGTTCACCTCCAGAACTTTAGTTTTGTAAGTACTTTAGAACCATTTAGAACCATGGATTGCCCAGGCCTAGAACCATCTGTGTAAGGACACCCCAGCCACATTCACACATACATTTTTTCACTTTTATTATGTGCATAGATAATACATATAGATGTGTGTAGATTACAAAAATGTGTATAATGTTTTTTCCATTTTTTCCATATTTTTAGCAAGATTCCATGAATAGATACGGTGCATTGAGCTCACAGCATAAGATCCTGAAGGTAAGTGGATCTTCTCCTTTTTTGAACCCCCATGACCTACTTTATGTCCTGATGTGGTTTGGGGGAGGATGGACCATGGATGATGGGATTTGCAGTACCTTCACTGACTATCACAAGACACTGCAATACCCATCAGTGACTGATCAGGACCAAACCTGGCACACAGAACCCCCATGACCCACTCTACATCCTGAGCACACAGAAGACTGGGTGACTTGGAACAGACTGCGCTCTGGCACCACGAGATGCAGAGCCAATCTTAGGAAACGGGGCCACAAGGTGGAGTCCACGACATGCGAGTATGGAGAAGAGAGAACCACAGACCGCAATGCAGTCTTAGCCCTGCCATGTGCACAAAGGAGGGTCTTCTCATAGAGGCACTCCAAGTAGTCAAAGGACATCTATTATATAAATGGGTTCACGTCATGTGATGTATACCTCAAACAAAGAAACCATACAACGCAGAAACACAATACTTGCCAACAGAAATAGGCCTCAAGCAAGGTATGTTTGTAGCAAAGAAACTTTCCCCCCCAAAACCTAAAAGGCCCCCAAAACAACGAGTAAAAATAAAACTACATTTACCAGCATCCTCCGGGGCAGCCAAAGACTCACCCAGCCTCTACATTCTGAACAACATGATTGGCTGCCAATAAGGGCGGATTTGCATAACTACTGTAACCATAGCAACGCTGGCAAGAGCCATCCAAGGCTAGGATAGAATGCTGAGAGATTTCAGTTGGTGTTTGAGGGTTAAACTGCCAAAACCAAACTCTGAGGGAGCAATTCTCCAGCAAATTCCTACACACAACACAACACAACTTCCAATCACAACCCATCCCACCAACCTTACGGGACTCCGTACACACAACACCTACAAACACCACAAACAAAAACCATTCCTTCCTTCCACACAGACATAAACTGACCCAAAAGACAAGCCATGCCTTCTAAAAATAACAGCATCGGACGACACACTCACAACGCTACATACATCAAACAAAAAGGGCAGAACAAACGCCAGAACAGAAACACACTGCGCAACAGAGACACAGACAACAGGTCACTGCACGACGCACAGCTGAGAACCAAATGCAAAGAACTGCACGACAAGAAGAAGCGCGCAGCCAGGAACAACAAAGATGCAGAAATGCAACACAACAGCAGCGCGCAAGGAGCGCAGAAACACGCCGTCGCAACACAGAAAACAAACTTCAAAAAACACCACAACCAATTCCACCGCCTAGCCTTCAGATACAACGCTGCAGAAGACTACAGCATGGTGCCAGAGGCCGACATTGGCACCCTAACGCACATCTGCACATACTGCAAAGCCCTGAAATACCCAGCAGAAACAACAGGAATGTGCTGCCTAGCCGGTAAAGTCTCTCTACCACCACTTGCCACTCCTCCCAACCACTACAGACTTTGCTGAGTGGACACACTCCAGAATCAAAACACTTCCTCCGCTATATAAGACAATACAACTCATGCTTCCAGATGACATCATTTGGAGCACACATAGAAAGTGCGCAATTCATGCCTACATGACCCCACCAAGACCGTAAGTAACATCATTTCCAACCCTTACATACTTGCATCTCCTAAATCTCAGCAAACGTGGGGTACAGCAGTTTAATATAAACGCTATCATATATATATATATATATATATATATATATATATATATATATATATATATATAAAGAGAATGTTTGTTTGTATGTATGTGGCAGCTTTCTGAATAGCTCCCAACCTCTACATTCCAACAACATGATTGGTTGCCACTGAGGCAGTATTTGCAAAACGCCTCTAATTGGCCAGCGACACCAACATTCCAACACTCTAAACTGCCATGATTGGTTGCCACTGAGGGAGTATTTGCATAAAGAACTCTGATTAGCCCTTTTAAAGTTACCAAACACCAGCAGAGCAGGCCAGTACATTACATCCTACTGCAGTTTGGAGGAGGGCAGACCATGGATGATGGGACTCGAGTACCTCCAATCAATTCCCGAGACCGCTGCTACCCTCATCCACTGACTGATCAAGACCAAACTTGGCACACAAAGCTCCCATGACCCACTTTACATCCTGGTGCAGTTTGGAGGAGGGCAGACCATGGATGATGGGACTTGAAGTACCTTCACTCACTTCCCAAGACTGCTGCAAACCTAATCCAATGACTGATCAAGACCAAACTTGGTACACAGAGCCCTCATGACCCACT
>JARBWK010001938.1:0-16750 GCA_030556195.1 Anolis apletophallus | reverse complement strand
CCTGCCACTTTTGGATTCTCGCTTGCTGATATGTTCCTGCAAGTATCTCTGTAGATCAGGGTGCTCATTAGGTAGATTGTGATCTACTGGTAGATTGCTTAGGGCGTCCTAGTAGGCAGGGAGGGAGGAAGGCTCAGTACCGCCCCACAGGCTTCCGACGTCGCCCAGGTGCAGAAGGAGGTTGGACTGGATGGCCCTTGGAGGTCTCCTCCTATTCTAAGAACCCATTGCTGTTGTTATTATTATTATCAGAGGCTGAATGGCCATCTGTGAGGCATGCTTTGATTGTGTTTTTCCCTCGTGGCAGAAGGAGGTTGGACTGGATGACCCTTAGAGGTCTCCTTCTACTCTAGGAACCCATTGTTATTATTAGTATCATCAGAGGCTGAATGGCCATCTGTGAGGAATGCTTTGGTTGTGTTTTTCCCTCATGGCAGAAGGAGGTTGGATTGGATGACCCTTAGAGGTCTCC
This sequence comes from Anolis apletophallus, assembly GCA_030556195.1. Lineage (NCBI taxonomy): Eukaryota > Metazoa > Chordata > Lepidosauria > Squamata > Anolidae > Anolis > Anolis apletophallus. The sequence goes on along the minus strand of JARBWK010001938.1, from coordinate 16,278 downwards.
TTCTACTCTAGGAACCTATTGTTGTTGTTACTATTATTATTATCAGTAGCAGAGGCTGAATGAATATTAACATCATTATTATGAATAAATTCAGGGGCTTATTATACTCACATTTAGTTGCATTCAGTCTTAAAATATATTATACTAGCTGTACCCGGCACGCGTTGCTGTGCCCTATTTAGGAGATGCGAGAAAGTCTGAGTATGTAAGGGTTGGAATTGTTGTTAGTTATGGTGTTGTTGGGGCCATGGCTGTGTCATTGTGGCTGTGTCGGATGGAGTGAGGGTCATGGGGGGCATTGTGTGCCAAGTTTGGTCTTTATCGGTCTTGGTTCTGGGCCACAGTGGTCTGTGGAGAATGATGGGTTGTGAAGTAGTACAAATCACATTATCCATGGAGGTACTTCAAGTCCCATAATCCATGGTCCACCCTCCTCCAAACTGTCGTAGAATGTAGCGTGGGTCATAGGGGCTCTGTGTGCCAAGGTTGGTTACTGTAAATTCAGGCCATACACAATGTCCCATGAGCTGAGGCCTAGTCAGGAACAGCAAGTTAATGAAGCCTTACTGTCAATCCTGGCCATACACAATGTCCAATGAGCTGAGGGCTAGTCGGGAGAATCAAGTTAATGAAGCCTTACTGTCAATTCAGAGCGTAAACAGCATTCCATTAAGTGAGGCCTAGTCAGGGAAATTAAGGTAATGAAGCCTTACTGTCAATTTTGGGCGTGGTCTGTGATTTGTAGGGTGTAAATTTTCTGTGGCAAGTGATTTGGGGGTTTTTTGTTGTTGCCTAACCCCTTGGCCTTATCCTCCTCTGACAGTTTATTATGGGTCGGAATGTTCATGTTGGCTGGCCAGTACAGGAGTTATGCAAATCCGCCTATTGGCAGCCAATCATGTTGTCAGAATGTAGAGGCTGGGAGAGTCGTTGGCAGCCCCGGAGGATGCTGGGAAATGTAGGTTTTTTTACTCGTTGTTTTGGGGGCCTTTTAGATTTTGGGTGGGAAAGTTTCTTTGCTACAAACATACCTTGCTTGAGGCCTATTTCTGTTGGCAAGTTTGGTGTCTCTGTGTTGTAAGGTTTCTCTGTTTGGGATGGTCTTTCCATGATGACTCTTCCTATATATATATATAGATGGCTCTCACTGAAATAAATTTCCAGATATTTTGCTTTTATGGCTCTCTGAGTAGTGGGGAGGGAGATCATTTTGACTTGGTTGTTTTAGAAGTAGCTTGCATGCTGGAAAAGTGTGGGCACCCCTGCTGTAGATCTTAGAAAGCTGTTAGAAAGGTGTTAGTATGCTGGCTGATATCCAAACAGAGGTTGGGCTGGGGAAGTCACTGCCTTGGTGTTTTCATTACTGGGTGCTACTTCCCAATGGATGTCAGGTGGTGCAATATCAGCTAAACCAGTGGTTCCCAAACGTTTTTGGCCTACCGCCTCCTTTCCAGAAAACAATTTACTCACCGCCCCCCTAGAAATTATTATTTTATGTTATTGGGCTTAATTGATTTTGATATAGATGACATAGATGATAATAAAGAAAAACTTTTTATATATTGTATAATAGCGGCGAGGATGACTTATGCAAGGAAATGGAGGGATGAAGATACTCCCGAGTTATCGGACTGGAGAAAGAAAATAATGGACATAATAAATATGGACTCCTTAACGTATGCACTCTCAGAGGATATCCACAGAAAGAAGACGGACTGGTCTCCCATTGTTACGTATCTGAAAAAATCCAAATTAAACCGGATGATCGAAATCTAAGCATATACAGATGTAAACAAACAAATAAGCACCTCACGAGGTTAAAGAATAGTGGTTCGAATATGTGAAGTTGATAACATATTAACATTATGTATAAACCTTTTTTCTTTTTTAAATTCTATATGTTAAACATACAGGGGATTATGAGTGAGCAGGAAGTACTCAGTGTGCAGGCATGTAGCCAGGGGAGGGGCTAAGGGGCTGGCCCCCCCCGGAATTCTCAGGGTGGTCCGTGAAAAGGCCTTACTGGTACATTATTTAAATTGTTATGTTTATTTATATCATGATCTGATCACCATACTCATTATATCCCACATTAATGGGGTTGTTGGGTTTGCTAGGTAGACCCTCTTCCACCCAGTCTCAGCCCCGAACCAAACTCAGCCCCCCCAATCAAAATCCTGGCTATGGCCCTGTCAGTGTGTGTTCTTGCAGCACAGCAGTTCTCGTTGTGCCTGGGGCAGGAACGGACCGGGGTCCCATTGGCATTAGGGCCCGCAGCAGCGGAGATGGATTCTGAAGAGGATTTGGAAGGGTTAGCAGAAGGAGAGTTTCCCATCACTGGGCCTCTTTCTCCCACAGAAAGCCTGGCTTGGGATGAAGGTTGGCCTGACCCTTACGAAGACATAGATCACCAGGTGCAAATGGAAAGCAGTGATAGCGAAACTGATGAACGGCCGGGGAGAGGTTCACAGGATCCTTTAAGTGAAAACATGGAAGAGAGCGGCTGGGAAGAATCTAGGGAGGAGAGCTCTCATGAAGATAGCGCAGCAGATGTTGGCAAGCAAGGCCGTACCTTCGATAGGAGACGGGACATCGAGAATAGCAGAAGGGGATGGTTCCGTAGCCTAGACAAGCCGAGGTCTGAGAGTGGGGATTGGAGACGAAGAAGCCTAGAGTGTCGGGGACCTCGGCAGAAAGATTAAGTATAGGATCCGTGGGAACGGATCCTCAGTACTTCGGCCACGTCTCATCTGAGCAGACGTGAAGCGAAGTTTGACCACGGAGCCAAGTCTGGCTAGTGGCCTACTCAAGCCTTGTTTTGTATCTTGCAACCCTGCTTTGTTCCTTGATCCGCTTTGCTGAGTGGAGCTTTGCCAAGCCTTTGGAAACTCACCCAGTGTTTGGATTATTGAACATTTATTGCCTTTGGATTTGCTTTTGCTATTTTTATGGACATTCTACCTTTTGAACTGTTTTCTTATTGATTGATTGATTGATTGATTTTATTATTTATGAGTCGCCCTCCACGTCAGTGCTCCGGGCGACTTACACACAAAAACACATAAAAGAATTCAATAGTTAAAAGCTAAAAGAATAAAAGATTAATTAAAATAGTTCCAGTAGCTCAGGCTAAGTCTGGGAGGTGTCCTTAGCCATAAGCCTTCGGAAGAGCCAGGTCGTCAGTGCGGTCAAGCACTGGGGCATGTCCCGGATAGCTCTCTGATCCGCCGGCATCAAGGTCCAGAGAACAGGGGCCGCGATGGAAAAAGCTCTCCGTCTCGTGGTGTCGAGGCGGGCCTCACTCACACCTGGGATGCGGAGAAGGTCCCTGTTTCCTGAGCGCGACCTTAAATGAGCTGGTTCGGACAAGCGGTCTTTTAAATAAGCTGGGCCGGCACCATGGAGGGCCTTAAAGGTAAGCGACAGGATCTTGTGGATGGCTCTGAGCTCGACTGGCAGCCAGTGCAGGCGCTGCAGAGATGGCGCGATATGGCATCTCAGTGGTGTCCCGGTGAGGAGTCTGGCGGCTGCATTCTGCACCAGCTGGATTTTACGAGTGGTTGACTGCGGCAACCCCACGTACAAGGCATTACAGTAGTCCAGCCGTGATGTCACTGTGGCATGGACCACAGTAGCCAGCGCATCTGATGGAAGGTAAGGTGCCAGTTGACGTGCCTGGCGTAGGTGGAAAAAAAGCTCCTTTACTTGTCGCAGCAACCTGGGCCTCCAGTGAGAGTCTCGAGTCTAGTATCACACCGAGACTCTTCACCGACGGGGCCGGGATCAGCGGCTCTCCCTCAAAGAGAGGCAGCGGAATGGGTGGCTCTGGGCGTCCCGGCCATAGAATCTCAGTCTTTGATGGATTGATCTTGAGTTTGTATGAGCGAGCCATCTGGTCACTGCCTCTAGTCCTTGTCTGAAGTTCTCAGGCACCGATGTTACACCTGGCTCAAGCTTCAGCAGAAGCTGGGTGTCATCTGCATATTGGTTGCACCCAATCCAAAACTTCTGGCTATGCTTGTCAAGGGTTGGACGGAGATGTTAAAAAGCGTTGGTGACAAAATGGCGCCTTGGGGGACTCCACAGTCCAGGGTGGAGTTCTTGGCTGCTGGGCCTCGCCACTCAGCTCGCTGCGAACGGCCCCGCAGGGAAGGAATCGAACCAGGCCAAAGCTGTGCCTTGAATCCCAATGACTGATAGTCGCCGCAACAGCAAGTCATGGTCCACCGTGTCGAACGCCGCGGTGAGGTCAAGCAGCACCAGGATAGCCGAACCTCCCTTCTCCAATGGCGGCGGATGTCGTCCGTAATGGCCACCAGGACGGTCTCGGTCCCGTGTCCGGCGCGGAAACCCGATTGGCAGGGGTCCAGGCTTCCTGAGGTTTCCAGGAATTCCTGTAATTGGATCGCTACTGCCCGTTCAATCAGTTTCCCCGAGGAAGGGTAGGTTTGAGACCGGACGGTAGTTTGCCGGCACCGCTGGATCCAAATCGCCTTCTTCAGCAGCGGGCGGACTCTAGCCTCCTTCAGCGCATCGGAAAGACTCCCAGCTCCAATGAGTGATTTATCAACCCTGTCAGAGTGGCCAGGAGGCTCCCGCACAGGACTTAATCAGATGGGACGGGCACGGGTCTGTAGAGCAAGTGGTTGCCCTTGCTGCGGTCAAGATTTGATTAATCTCCTCTGAATTCAGGGCCTTGAACTGGTCGAGTTTCAAGCTAGGCGATGGAGCTGGGTCCTTACCCATCCCGCTCCTCTCTCAGGTATAGAGGGTAAATCACGCCTAAGGGCAATTATTTTCTCAGTGAAGAAAACTTGAAATTCTTCCGCTGAGATAGCTGAATTTTCATTGTCCCTCAGCAGTGAGTTGGGCATAGCTAGGTCTCGGACGATCTTAAAGATCTGTGCTGGGCGCGATCTTGCCGCCGCTATTAAGGAGGAGTTATAGGTCTTCTTGGCCTCTTTGACCGCCCGTTCATATGACCTGCGCATATCTCTGAAGGCTGATCTCGACGTCTGAGTTGGTTTCCGACGCCACGCGCTCTCCAGCTGCTTCCGCCTTCGCTTCAGCAGTCGCAGGTCGTCCGTGAACCATGGACTTTATTCAATAAAGTAGTTAGCCTTCAGTCCGTCTCTGTGTGTGTGATTAAGGGGCCGGTCAAGTCCGTGCATCGTGACAGTTCTTGGTTTGTCGGGATGTGTAAGGGTGAGGAGGGGGTGGTAGGGAGGGGGGGCAGGGTATAGTGTGTATGACGGTTTAGTGAGACTGTCTTTCTGTTTCTTTTATGACTTTGCAATTCAATAAAAATTATTTTTTTAAAAAAAGAAATTTTTATTTTTATTTTTTTAAATAGCAATTATACAGAAAGATATATATATATATTAATGTTTCTACCGTTTTGTAAAATTTAATGTTTTAATGTGTTTTAATTTAAATGTTATTTTATTATTATTATTATTTTTTTTGAAAATGATGTTTATTAATTTTCACACATAAAGTTTTAAAAAAGACACACTTACCAGCACTTCACATAAGCGCTGGTAACGTACATAAACAAAAACAGCACTATACAGACAGACACTACATGCAATTTAACATGCAATTTAAATGTTATTTTAATTGCATGTTTTTTTATGGCACTGGAAAAAAAGAGGCCGGGACTGGACAAGTGAGGCCCACCTTGAAAAGTGACTTCCGCCGCCCACTCCGGGCTCAGCAAGAGTGCTTGGGACGTCCCCCATTGGAAGAAAGAGGCAATACACAGAACTGAGCCATGGGTGGGGTTGACGAGAAGAAGGAGGTGTGTGCTGTGGTTTCCACGGCAACGCCTGCCCGGGGATCGCGTGCTTGCGACTGTGTCCCTGCGAGTTGGAATTCCCGGGCAGGCGTTGCCGTGGAAACCACAGCACACACTCCTTCCTCCTCGCAACCCTGCCCACGGCGCAGTCCTGTGTATCGCCTCTTTCTTCCAACGGGACGCCCTCGCAAACACGCCTTGCTGGGCCCGGTGCCGGGCGGGACGAGTGGGAGGCGCTTTTCAAGGTGGGCCAGTCCTGGCCCGTGAGGAAAAAGTAAAATAATGAAGGGAAAAGAAGAAAAGAAAGAAGGGGAGAGAGAGGGAAGTGAAAAGAAAGGAAGGAGAAGGAAAGGAAGACTTGGGGGGAAAGAATAGAAGAGGAAGGAAGGAAGAGGGAGGGAGAATGGAGGAAAGAAGGAAGGGGGGAGAGGGAGGGAAAAAGGAAGGAGAGAAGGAGAAGGAAAGGGTGAAGGGGAGAAAGAAAGGAAGGAAGAGGGAGGATGGAGGAAAGGGAATGAAAACTAAATGCAACTGTTTAGGTCAGTGTTTCTCAACCTGGGGGACTACAACTCCAAAAACCCAATGTGAATGCCCACCAAACCCTTCCAGTATTTTCTGTTGGTCATGTGTGCCAAGTTTGGTTCAATTCCCCCATTGGTGGAGTTCAGAATGTTCTCTGATTGTAGGTGAACTATAACTCCCAGCAACTACAACTCCCAACTGACAATATCAATCCCCCTGCCCTCACCTCACCAGTATTCAAATTTGGGTGTATCAGGTATTTGTGCCAAATTTGGTCCAGTGAATGAAAATATGTACATCCTGCATATCACATATTTACATTACGATTCATAACAATAGCAAAATGACAGTTATGAAGTAGCAACAAAAAGTAATTTTATGGTTGGGGGTCACCACAACATGAGGAATTGTATTAAGGGGTCGCGGCATTAAGAAGGTTGAGAAACACTGGTTTAGGTGATGCATACTTATAGATGTTGCCTGCCACAAAAGACTAGCTCCGGTGCCGGGATCAAATCAGCTAACTTTACAGGACCCGGGCCTGCTCACCTGGGCCTTCAAAGGTTGAGCCTGAGGCAGATTCCTCCTCCGAGCACAAAGCCACATTCCAAGCATTGCATATGGTTTTCTGAAACAAAGATAAGAGTTCATTCCTCACCAGGAAGGTTTCTCGAGAACTAACCCAATGCAATTCCTTTCCCAGTATGCAAATTGTACCCTCTAAAGGCTGGCTTAAATTCTTCCTCTTGGCAGCTATTACTCAAACCGTTTCTCTTTTCCCTGAAATGCTTAAGACACCATTTCAAAGGAATTCCTTCCCTCACATGTTCAGGCTTGAGCTCCGATCTTGAAAAATAGGTTTTCGGTCTGAGGCCACAGCTATCTAGTAGGCATGGTTTAGAATCCTAAAATGGCGATTCTTATATCAAATGGGGGGGGGGGGGGTTGATTAGTAAAAGAAAGAGTTACAAAAAATTGCCCAAACATTTCGGACATGTAAATTCGTTACTAATTCATGCCAGAGCATGCACATTCCAGATGGTTTTGTTTACAACTCCCAGAAATCCTAACAGCTGGTAAATTGGCTGGGATTTCTGGGAGTTGTAGGCCAAAACTTGAATAAACCACACTGAATTCTAGATGGGACTCTCCAAATAGGAAGGAGGGAGGGAAGGAGGAAGGGAGGGGAGGGGGGGTATTCTATTCTTGGAAGCAGCAAAAGAAAAGGAGGAGGAGCCCCCCCCCCACGCTCCTCACTGCCTCACACTCACCCCGATCCTGAGGGACCGAGGGCCCAAGTTTGCCCAGGCTGAGAGGAAAAGGAAGAGGCCTGAGGCTGTGAGGAATGGTGGGAGTTGAAGTCCAAAACACGTACCTGGAGGGCTGAAGCTGGCCCCTGCGATGGGGCATGGCAGAGCAACGGGGAAGAGAAGCATCTGAGAGAGCGCAGGGAGAGAGAGGAGGAGAAGCGTGTGTGTGTGTGTGTGTGTGTGTGTGAAGCAGGCCCCTGCGATGGGGCATGGCAGCAGAGCAACGGGGAAGAGAAGGAGGGGGGGGGGGAAGCCTGGAGGACTACACTTTCCAGAATGCATTGCCTAGCCTACCTAGCAGCAGCAGCGTCACTTCCAGTTCCTCATAGAAATGCGGAAAAAGAAGAAGCTGAATGAAGGCGGGAAGGAAATGAGGGGGAGAAGACAGGGAGAAGTGAGTAGTACAATAATTAATTAATTAATACTTAAGAATTTCTTACGATCATAACGCAAATTGTTGGCCTCAAGGACCGTAAAAGGAAGTCTACTTCCGGGATTGCGGTAGCGATCCGTAAAACCTCAAAAGTCCCATTACATACGAATCTCTTACGAATCCTTTTAATTTCCGTTTCATTTTTCTCATGCCTACTATCTAGCTCACATTAATCACCGAATGCAAAGTCTGTGAAGTGATTCGGCGCTGTTATTCTCAGGTCAAGGAACACCAATACAGTCTTTGAGGAAAGGTCTTCAACAATGGGCACACAACCACCCTTAGAAGGAAGTCCGTTCTGTTGTCAGGAACCTCTCCTCAAAGAAAGCACAATCTTCCCCAAATTTCTTTCCAAAAGCAAGGAGCGGGCTGTGGCGCAGCGAGTTAGTATCCAGCTGCATTAGATCAGTGTTTTTCAACCTTTTTTGAGCCGCGGCACATTTTTTACATTTACAAAATCCTGGGGCACACCACCAACCAAAATGACACAAAATGACACTCTAACACAGTAATACATATAGTTAATATGTTTTAAAATGTATTTGTGCACTCAGTGTGAAACCTGGGCCTGTTTCGATGAACACAACATAGGTATCCTGGCAGGAATGGCAGAAAGACACACACGAAGGGCTTGCTCAATTTATAGTTAACACACAATCAAAGAGCATCCTGAACTCTTGCAACAATGGAATTGAACCAAACTTGGCATATTGAACTCTCATTACCAACAGAAAGTACTGATAGGGTTTGCTTGGGAATTGACCTTCAGTTTGGAAGTTGTAGTTCACCTACACCCAGAGAGCACTGTGGACTCAAACAATGTTATGTTGTTATTTTCTATCCAGAATCACAATGTTGGAAGGAGGCTCACCACTTTAAGGTCCAGGAGCGGTGGAGGAGGGGGGCACAGCGTCAGCCGTGCGGGTCGGGTCCGGGAGTGGCTGGGAGGCGGCAAAGAACATCGGGAAGGCGGCGGAGGAGGCGGAGGAGGCGGTTACGGCGCCGCCGTTGTCGTAGTGAAGCCCCCCGGCACCCGGGTAGCGAGGACTGAGGGCGAGGGGATGGGTTTGGGGGGGGCTGAGTGCGCCGACGCGATTGTTCTCCCTCTTGCCTCCCCTCGTGGGGGAAGGAGGGTATTGCCATTCACCAAGCGCCGCTACGCCAGGTTATGTTGCCGGTTTTTGGGGGGTTATTCTTGGGGGTCTTGCAAGGTATGTAGGGTGGATTTTTTGTGCCCTATAGGTACCTCGTGGTATGTTGGAATGTGTTGGGGAGTTTCGTGGTTCTGGGGCTTATAGTTTGGATGCCTATATATACACGCAGCAGTTGCCTGTTTGCACATAGTGTTGATCCCATGGTAGTTCCACTGCAATGACATGGTAGAAAAACTGAAGTCTACAGATGCCCCCCAGCCCAAGCCGAAGGCAGAGCAAGCCTAATGTGTGTTTCTGCCTGAGGCTAGCCAAATTATTTTGAGACCTGAGACAGAAGATCCTACAAGCCACTCTCTGTATTACTAATAAATTATTTGTGACCTTTCCCTAATTCCCAAAATCAGTTTGACTAATGGAAAAACTAGACTTGGGCTAAGGGACTCTGGTTCTCTTTTGCGTACATCTATTCATGTAGTAGATTCCAGCTATTTGTATTTTATTCTTCAAATGAGGGGGGGAAACTCCCAGTAAAGTTTGGTGAATTGGTCTATTTTTTTCCCTCCACATCTCTAAATTAACCTCAATTTTGGTTAGAGTCACTAGTCAGGACTATCTTGGGCTTTGAAATATCACAGTGTTTCCCAAGCTTTTTTGAGCCGCGGCACAACTTTAACATTTAAAAAAAATCCGGGGGCACACCACCAACCAAAATGACACAAAATGACACTCTAACACAGTAATGAACGGCTGGGGGATGGTGGCCTGCTGAGAGCAGCTGCTGGGAGTGCCGAAGCCGGGGGAGGGGAGGAGCCAGGCCATGCCCCACCCTTTCCCCCAGCTTCAGCTCTCCCACAGTTGCTCCAGCCTTGAGGGGACCGTGCCAAGCCAGTGGTGGCAGAGCCAGCACAATGTTTGCGTGGCACTGCCCCTCAAGGCTGGAGAAGCTGTGGAGAGCTGAAGCTGGGGAGGGGGGGCAGAGCCAGGCCATGTCATGCCCTCCCCCAGCTTCAGCTCTCCCACAGCTGCTCCAGCCTTGAGGGGCAGTGCCAAGCCAGCGGTGGCAGAGCCAGCACAATGTTGGCTTGGGGCTGTCCCCTCAAGGCTGGAGAAACTGTGGGAGAGCTGAAGTTGGGACAGGGGGTGGAGCCAGGCTGTGTCATGCCCCGCCCCCTCCCCCCAGCTTCAGCTCTCTCACAGCTGCTCCAGCCTTGAGGGGGCAGTGCCAAGCCAGCGGTGGCAGAGCCAGCACAATGTTGGCTTGGCACTGCCCCTCAAGGCTGGAGAAGCTGTGGGAGAGCTGAAGCTGGAGGAGGGGGGCAGAGCCAGGCCATGTCATGCCCCCCCCAGCTTCAGCTCTCCCACAGCTGCTCCAGCCTTGAGGGGCAGTGCCAAGCCAGCGGTGGCAGAGCCAGCACAATGTTGGCTTGGCACTGCCCCTCAAGGATGGAGAAGCTGTGGGAGAGCAGAAGCCAAGGGAGGGGGTGGAGCCAGGCCGTGTCATGCCCCGCCCCCTCCCCCCAGCTTCAGCTCTCCCACAGCTGCTCCAACCTTGAGGGGGCAGTGCCAAGCCAGCGGTGCTGGCGCCACTCTCTGCCATGACTCCCGCCCCTCACTCTCTGAAGCCGCGTGGAGGAGGAGGAGCATGAGTGGTGGACGGGCTTCAGTGGGCGGGGCTCCTCCTCCGCTGGCTTCAGCAAGCGAGGGGCGAGAGTCATGGTGGGAGTCATAGTGAATTGGGGGTTGGCTGGGGAAACGGCCGAAGGAGGCGGCGCCCCGGCCCCTTCTTCTTTTCTTCTTCACCGCCTGGCCCTTCCTCCTCCTCCCCCCAAGCAGCAGGGGTTCGGCAGGAGGAGGGGGGAAGGAAGGGGGGCAGAGAGCTTTTCTCGTGGCACAGCAGGAGGTCCATCATGACACACTACTGTACTGTGTCACAGCAGTTGAGAAACACTGAGATCTCAGATCCAACATCTGAGATATTATGGGAGATGGGCTCTGGTAATGTCATTAAGCCCCATAAATTAAGCATCAATTTTCAAAACAATGAAACACCAAGCCTAAATTAGGAAAATGTCAGCACGCTTTTCAAGACAGTAGTGCTAGTTTGAGATGGAGCCCCCGGTGGTGCAATGGGTTAAACACTTGTGTTGCCAGGACTGAATCTCGACAGGTTCGAATTTAGGGAGAGCGCAGATGAGATCTCTCTGTCAGCTCCAGATCATCATGCGGGGACATGAGAGCAGTCTCCCACAAGGATGGTAAAACATCAAAACATCTGGGCATCCCCTGGGCAACGTCCTTGCAGATGGCCAATCCTCTCACACCAGAAGCGACTTGCCGTTTCTCAAGTCGCTCCTACGAGGGTTGAATGAAAAGTAATGCTTCCACCTTCGTTACTTGGGTTTGGACGGAAATATTTTAATAATAATATTTTACCCCGCTGGACGCAGAGGCTGTCGATAGGATCATGACTGCGGCTAGACCAGGGCTTCCCAGGAAGTCAATCGCGATCGACCAGTCGATCCCGGGACTGAACGAGGTCGATCCCAGCCGGATGGGGCGCTTTCTCAGAGGGGGCAGAGCCAGGCCATGCCAAGCCCCGCCCCCTCCCCTGGCTTCGGCACTCCCAGCAGCTGCTCCAGCCTTGAGGAGGGCAGGGCCAAGCCAGCCTTGTGCTAGCTATGTCACCACTGGCTTGGCGCTGCCATCCTCAAGCCTGGACCAGCGGCCGCGCGCCCCAAAGCCAGCGGGGAGGGGGCGGGCTTGGCATGGCCTGGCTCCACCCCCTTTGGCTTCCGCTCAACCAGCAGCTTCTCCAGGCTTGAGGATGGCAGTGCCAAGCCAGCCTTGTGCTAGCTATGTCACCACTGGCTTGGCATTGCCATCCTCAAGCCTGGAGAAGCTGCTGGGAGCTCCAAAGCCAGAGGGAGGGTGTGGGATTAGGGCCTGGCTCTGCCCCCTCTGGCTTCAGCTCTACCAGCAGCTTCTCCAGGCTTGAGGATGGCAGTGCCAAGCCAGTGGTGGCATAGCTAGCACAAGGCTGGCTTGGCACTGCCATCCTCAAGCCTGGAGAAGCTGCTGGTAGAGCTGAAGCCAGAGGGGGCGGAGCCAGGCTGCGCCAAGCCCCGCCCCTCCCCAGCCTAGAGGAGGTAGGTAGATCTTTCTAACTTGGTTTTATTATAAGTAGCTCGCATGCTGAAAAAGTGTGGGCACCCCTGGGCTAGACCAACGACCTGCTCCCTTGGCCCATGTCCCTTCTGGCTGGTAAAATCTTGCCTGGAGGGATTACGTGGCCCCCTGTTGAATATAGTTAATAGCTCCCTTGAGCAAGGAGTTTTTCCAGAGGGTTTAAAAGAGGCTATGGTATCTCCGCTGCTGAAAAATCCAGACTTAGATCCTTCGGTTCCCTCCAGTTACCACCCGGTCTCGAATCTTCCGTTTCTGGGTAAAGTTATTGAGAGGGCAGCAGCGGAGCAGCTGCAGCAGTTCCTAAATGACACAGCCGGACTAGATCCCTTTCAATCTGGCTTCCGTATTGGGCATGGGACGGAGACTGTGTTGATCTCCTTCACAGATCAGCTTTGCTACCAGATGGATCAAGGGGGATCTGCGCTGCTCGTGTTATTGGACCTCACGGCAGCATTTGATGCAGTCGATTATCATCTATTGTCCCACCGCTTAGCTGTGGCTGGAGTCAAGGGGTCAGCCCTTAAATGGGTGTCCTCTTTTCTCCAAAATTGGGGACAGCGGGTGGAGAGGGGAGGGGTGGTCTCCAAAAGGTCCTCCCTTAATTGTGGGGTGCCTCAGGGGGCCATCCTCTCCCCTGTGTTATTTAACATCTATATGCGACCACTTGCCCAACTCGTGCAAAGCTTCGGGCTTGGGTGCCATCAGTATGCAGATGACACTCAGCTAATTCTAAGGATGGAGGGCCAGCCTGACTCCGTGCCCGATAATTTCCATCAGTGCCTTGAGGCCGTTATTTATTTATTTATTATTTATTTATTATTTATTTATTTCTTCGCATTTGTCTACCGCCTCCCACCCCCCAATGGCTCGGGGCGGCTCACAACAGATCAGTCATTACATAATAAAAACAAAGCATATCATAAAAACACAATACAAACACATCAGAGCTAAAACATAATTTAAAACAGCATATAAACCACAATAGGTCGCGCACTAGGCACAGCGACAGCAGACAATGGTGCAAGGTGGCTGGGAACACAACAGGTTATCCCGCTCTGTACGTCTGCTGGAACAGGAAAGTCTTACAAGCCTTCCGGAAAGGGAGAAGGCCCTGGATGGAGCGAACGTCGGTGGGCAATGAGTTCCAGAGGGTTGGAGCCACAATCGAAAAAGCCCGCCGACGAGTCGCGGTCAACCAGTAGGTCTTAACACTAGGGATGACCAGGAGGTTTTGCTCTTCAGAGCACAGAGTTCTAGTGGGACGGTATGGGATGAGACGGTCCCGCAGGTACACTGGCCCCAGACCATGTAAGGCCTTAAAAGTCATAATTAACACTTTGAAGGTGATCCGGCATACTATCGGAAGCCAGTGCAGTTCGCGCAGAATGGGCATGATGTGACAGCCAACTGGGACCCCTGCCAGGAGTCGGGCTGCAGCGTTCTGCACCAGCTTGAGTTTCCAGATCACGGACAAAGGAAGGCCAATGTACAGAGCGGTACAGTAGTCTAGCCTCGAGATGACTGTGGCTTGGACCACTGTGGCCAAGTTGCACTGGGACAGGTAGGGGGCCAGCTTCCTCGCCTGTCGGAGATGGAAAAATGCCACCATGCTGACACTGGAGACCTGAGCCTCCATCAACAACAGGGGGTCCAAGGTTACCCTAGGCTCTTAACAGAAGATGACAGACATAGAGTCACGCCGTCCAGTGTCGGAAGCTAGACGTCCCTACAGCTTGGGCGGCTCGTTACTGGATGGTTGCGTGCCAGCAGGTTGAGGGTGAATCCAGCGAAGATGGAGATCCTATGCCTGGGTTGTCCGGATGGAGGGGAGATCTAGTTGCCTACCCTGGATGGTGAGGCATTATGCCCATCGTCTTTGGTAAAGAAAAGGACATCCGCATCCAAAATGGGTTAAACATGACTCTCGACCCAGGAGTGATGCGGGAGGAAAAGGAAACAAAGGGAATCCATCCACACAAGTTTGAAAAGCTGAATCATTTCCGACTCACTTATTGATTCGTATGAGAAATGGCGGAAAAAGCTTCGAAATGTCAAGAGTACTTCCAGGTTCCCAAATCGCTTCGAAATCGCTTCAAAAAGGAATTTGATCCAAATTTATTCCGAATTAAGAAGATTACGAATGAACCTACCCAGGCATAGTAGTCTGATCTGGCTACGGTCGTCCACGCTCTGGTCACATCCCGAATAGATTACTGCAACGCACTCTACGTGGGGCTGCCTTTGAAGACAGTTCGGAAATTGCAATTAGTCCAGCGGGCGGCAGCCAGATTACTAACGGGAGCTACATACCGGGAGCATACCACCCCCCTGTTGTGTCAGCTCCACTGGCTGCCTGTCCAACTCGGTGGTGGCTCCCGCCTGTGAATGCGCTTCCTATTGATGTACGATCCACCACATCCCTCCTGGCCTTCAGGAAAAAGTAAAATCCTGGCTGTGGGACCAGGCATTCGTACACCAGCACTAGGCAGCATTTTAGATTGGTTTTTAATGAAAGTGGGTGATTATGGCCAATGCTGTTATGGACTGAACATTGTTTTAATCCAGAGTGAATGTGTATGGTGCTAATGTAGTTGTATTTTAATGTATTTTTAATGTATTTTAATTGTGGAAGTGTTTTGGGGTGTATATTGTTATTATGTGGGCATCGAATTGTGCCGTACTGTAAGCCGCTCTGAGTTCCCCCTCGGGGGTTGAGAAGAGCGGGGTAAAATCCCGAAATAAAATAAATAAATAAATAGTAGGTTAGTGAGGCCCCGACACTCTTTGGCAGAGAAGGCTAAAAGCCTTGCAAAATAACATCTCCCACAGCAAAGTACTCATATAAACATAGCAAGAGTGAATCAGGTCCTCTATATGGACCTGATAGGTGAGCTCTGCTTCTGCATCACACAGGTCATGACATGCCTGGTCATCCTGAATTCTATTCCTTGTTGTTATGCTTGCCCTCAAAATTCATGATGACTAGGCAAATGCTTCCTCATCTATTACTTACCTTTATCAAGACCGGAGTGAGGTGTTACTAAACAATCCAATGTCTCTCACTTTGGGAGTTATACAGAAAACTAGGGATGGCTAAGGATTACGTTTCCATTTGTTTACAATCCAAATTTACCAATATTTGCAAATAACTTCATAGTCTGAAAGAACTTGAGATATTTTCGTCAAAAAGTTAAGTATGAGAAAAACATCATTTCTCTATTCAGGCTCAACTGTTGCCACTAAATTAAGACTGCCACCTCTTTTTAATTCCTTTTATAAGGTTGTAAGATATAACATGGTTTCTATTACATTTGCGTGGAGTATATTGGGTTAAAAAAATCTTTATTTATTTATTTATTTATTAATCATTCTTGTATGCCGCCACTCCCCGAGGGCTCGGAGCGGCTCACGATCACAAGGATAAAACAGATAAAAACATCAGATAAACTATTCTAAATTTAAACTAAAACTAACTCTGCAGGGTTACAAAAATCAACAACTAAATGCCAGTTCGAAGAGGCCCTGCGAAAGGCAAGGAGGTCTTGCAGGGCACGCACTTCAGCTGGCAGAGTATTCCAGAGAGTTGGAGCCACCACAGAGAAGGCCCTGCGTCGGGTCGAGGCCGGATGGATGGTCTTGACACCAGGCACCTCGAGGAGATTCAGATCTTCAGAGCGGAGTGATCTCTGGGGTTGATAGGGATGAGACGGTCCCTCAGATACATCGCCCCAGACCATATAAGGCCTTGAAGGTTAACACCATCACCAGGGGCGGACCGAGCTCTCCCGGGGGTGTAAGCGAACATTATTTTGCCCCCCCCCGGACGGTTCCTGGCTGCGCCCGCGCATGCGTGGAAATTCACGCATGCGCACTGGC